>OU443159.1:7862468-8023041 GCA_911622165.2 Bombus sylvestris | reverse complement strand
ATATTTCTTGTACCTGGTACCATGATTGAAGTGTGCTTTGTTGATAAATCTCACGAATCTTCCCATTTGAGTACAGCAATATCATTCTTTAATACATATATTAACTTATAAATTAATATATATTAAGTTCTAAAAAACAGCAAAAACTTCTTTGGATAATATCTCTTCTGTTTTTAAAATAAATTAGTGGATAGTGTACGTCACAGATTGACAGAAGTATTAAAAAGTAAGGGAAAATCGGCTAAATATTAAATGAAAGGATAACAAAATTAACATTGAATTATATTGTTTCATAGTGAAAACACAATTCTAAGAGAAAATTTAATTTTTTCCAGAGTTCGAAAAAAGACAATTTTTGTTTTCAGTTTGAAAACGTGTTGACAAGTATCTAAGAATCAGAGTTATTTTGTTTTTAAACATATGGTCACACGATAACTCATTATAAATTATTATTAGCTTTACTTATGTTTTGAAATATTAATTTATGCTGAAATATAAAAAAATATGCAAAAATATGCAAAAATATGCGAAACTTAATCTACATTACGTACGCTTTGCATATATCTGTGATAAAATCTGTGATACTATGTATCGTTAAATTAAGTGTATATATCAGGAAATGATAAAATATTTTATTTTTAGAACTATTTCTACAGTATTTAGTAAATAGAAACATAATATTAAACTGATCAAATACATTTTTCCGTATTTTTTTTTTTTGTATTTTAAGTGTTACTTAATTAAACTTTTTCCGCATCTAACTAATTGTTCTTTCTTTTATTCCCCTTATTGTTAGTAAAATGAAACTGTATTATACATATGTAAACTCGCTAAAGTTCGCGTGTGGTAGGGAAGGTTCCACGTAGAATGTTTAGAATAATAGCTGAATTTTCTCAGGAGAGCTAAAGACATTAAGAAACGCACCCTCTATTATAGGACCATTATAAATAGAACATTTTTCTTTTGAAATTCCACTTCTTTTCTTCTTAGGAATTAGAAACTTTCTGCAAGATACAACAAAAAGGAAAAATTTAAAACGTTCACTCGTGGCCCTAAGAATCTTTGATGCCTAAGATGCATAAAATGCAAGATGGCTCACTTTAGCAATTTCAAAATTGTTAGTAACGAAACACGGGCATCGTCAATATCAATGGTTTTACTTCGTCGATACTTTTTTCGCATTTGTCAAACGAAAATGTTCCCCTCGTTATTTTTCGAGATTTTACTGCTTTTCAAACTAAGTGTATTGCGTTTTGCTCGAATAGCTTTAATCTTCGTTTTTACTATCATCTAGTGCATCCGCAATTAACACTTTTAGTACGAAACGATGGTATATTGTTGCAAGGAGCGTTTGCGAAATGTGACAAAGACGATATATGATTGCGATATATAAATAATATGATATCATAGATAACATATAATATAACATAATGCTACAGCGTTTTACTATTCTTAACTCACACTTCACTTTTAAAGCTTAATTTAAGACTTAATTTAAAAACTCCATTTTACCACCCAATTTTATCCCTATACGCAAAATCGCCGATCGTAATACTTTTTTAACTCAAATTTCATTTTTAAATAATAAAAAAGCTAACACCACACGGAGTTCCCAAGCGGTCACCCATCTAAGTACTATCCGTGCCCATCGTTGCTTAACTTTCGTGATCGGACGAGAACGAGTTTTCTCAACGCGGTATGAACGTTAGCTCCTTGCAATACATCTAATATAGGCCTAACTGGTGGGTCTATTCCGCTACTGGTTGAAGCGGCGCTAGCAGTCTCGATTATTACTTTCGTGATGTTGCCATTATTATACTGATTGTATAATACTATTTATGCTTGAATCGTTAGAGAAGCTGTCTCTTTTCGTTCTGTATTTGGTAAAAGAATCCAGAGTTTCCTCACCTTGAATGTTTAGCTCGTAGGAAAGGTTCCACTGCGGTGTTCCTTTGTCGAAACGAAGCTTCTGAAATCCAGCCGCGTCTTTTCAAGACTGAAGCTCTTACAACTTGACTTTCGGCCGAATCCGATTCTTTTTCTTTCTCATCCCACGATATCCCCACTATCTACGCGTTTGTTAGGCGTTCTCGAACATTCGGCGAAATGACCGTTGGGATATTGCGGGTTCATTAGGCACCTCGCTTCGGCGACATACATTACCGCCGAGTGCCACCACATCTTTATTTCCGTCATTAGCCCATCGGTTCCGAAGCGTGGCCTGATCTCTAATGTGGATTAAGATGTGGTTGATGTTACACTATACTGTATACCGAAGAAACCGTTGAATAGAGAATTGTTCTTTTTGGCCTTGTAGTACGGCTACAGATCTTTGAAAAATCGTACACGCTCGCAAAATAAACGAAGGTAATCTCATACATTTTTATTATAAGTTAAAAATTTCTCGTCTCGTAACTGGACAGATTGATCGTGGGAAAATTAACGGATCCACTCAAAACGTGTGTTACTTAACACAGAGTCTCGATATTCTACGACAATTTACGTCCGATCTATGAAAAACGAACTCTGCACAATTTTTAGTTATTTTTAACGTAATAATTGGACTTATCGTAACGCAATAGAGCATGTATGCACATAATGTATGTATACAAAATATACATGATAGATATATAAGATAAATGTGCGTGTGCCTCGTCCATTCTTGTAACACAAAAGTCTGTGATATATTAAGGTAAGCACATACATAATTGTTTGTGTAAAAAATCGAAAATACGCTATTGTTGTCTTACGACTTTTCATAGAAAGGATTCTTGTTTCGCATTAATCCTGAATTTTCCAGAATCTGAGCCAAGTGAACAATCTCCATGTAAGGAAATTGTGCGATGTCAACGTAATGTAACATAACGTAATGTGCAGGGACAGCAGAGACAGTCATGTCGCGAGTCAACAAAAATCGTCATGACTCGCGAATAGCGCGAGCCACAACTCCAGGCGAATGAAACTAAAAGCAGAAAACTTAAGGGAGATGAATATCGGGGAAATCGGCAGTGGATTACGTTTGTCGAAATACGTTTACTATCGCATTACGTTGTGGTCGAGTACCTCAACTTATATACAAAGGTTGCAAGGAATTGGGAGTCACGTTTTCTTACAACATTTCTATACATGAAGGAACAAAGTTCTCTGCTCGTGAGTTATTTTGTGGACATCTGGCCAGGTATCCGTCCGGTAAAGTAGTAATCGAAGAAAATATGAAACCGATCTATGTAGATTTTTAGACTTGACAAGATCAACACGATACAACTTACAACAAAGAATAATGTAATGTAATCAACATTAAGTGTTACGCCATGATGCTTACTATAGGCCGTATTCCTATGTCGCTCGTGTCACACGCCCAAGAGGGCCACCCGCTCAGTAAGGCCACCCGCTCAGTAATCAGCTAAACGAAACATCCTGTATACCACAGCTATCGAAACAATAACTAGTCAGTAACGAAATAGCCGCCTCTGATACACATCTGACGATAGCCCCTCCAAAGGGACTAAAAACCTCAGTATAAAAACTCTCCTAAATTAGCGCTCGACACATTATTCTGCTGTAACACTTTGACCCGTCACTCTGTCCGATTTATACAATAAATTTCATTACCACGTACAAAGTTGAATTTCTTCACTTTATTCGTGAAACGTTCGAACTGCGACGCGAGGACATCACCAGCGATCTATCGGTTTCGTTATCTCTTGTGTCTCCGACGTGACACTACCTTCTAGTCGGCTACTAAATAGAACGTAACAGCAGAAATCGGAAATTTTACGAAATGGTCTTTCAGGCAAAGAACATTGTTTAGCAAAGAACAAAAATAAAAAAACTAGCTGCTACCCCATGCTTACTCCGCTTGACCTTTCACTCTTACGTGTTTGCATGTAGTAATCATCCTGATATTTTGGTATTTAAATGCATAGGACGACACGGTATTACAAGTTTCTCAAGAGGAGACGATAATCCTTTATCGTTTAACGATTTGCAATGAGCACTCTCCATTGACAGGAAATTGCCAATAAAAGCGGTCTCAACTTTAGGACCTATTAACTAAACGTAAAATATTATGTAAGGCACTCATATATATCCTTTTTAAAGAACATCTTGAGAAGTTTGTAGAAGAACTGGATAACGTATATATCATTGAATAATCAATTGAATTCTCTTGCAAAAATATTAAAATTGGGATAGATCAAATAAAACAAATAAAAAATAAAGAAGTAGATACACTTCGTGAACCATTATTATAGTCTTTTCGTTATATAGCCAACCATCGGTTCTGTTGAGGTTATTAGGTGTATATGAATGCAAAGAGACGCGTGGATAAATTGTAAGATAGAAAATATATATATTTTAAGCCGAAGTGTAAATAAAAAGAAGGAATACAATATACGAGCTGCTACAGATCCGCACGCTAGCAGTATTAATCTATAATTGAAAAACCCTGAAGCCAACGTTGCACGTGTACCGTTTTTGGTTTGCCTTCGACAGTCCCTTGTCTATGCGCTGTTGTCACAGACGAAATCCGACATAAACAAAGCGATAAGATATCGAAATTTCAAGCGCCTTAGCATGAGCGACATCCGGTCACTCTATCCGTTCTCAGAAATATATGATCGAAGCCTTTTCCCACTCCCACGAATAAAAGAATTTAAATACTCCCCCTAAAAGCATCCAAGTCAGTCTTGAACAATCACGCCTAGAACTCGAAAGTGTATCGCAAACAAGAAAATAAAGTTTCTTTTCTTTTTCTTAAATCTCTTTTTTTATTTTACGTGACACTGTCGATGGCTTCAGTGCTTGAGAAAACTAAAGACCAGATGTAGAGTTTTCTTAGAAGTGGCGATCACTTCAACAGGTTCGATACACTTTATTAAGAAGTTTTTTTATTTTTATCTTTCATCTAATATGGCCACTACACCTTATAATAATATAAAAATCAAACGTTATCTTGTTACTATATCACCAAAAACGATGGAAAGCAATGGGAGAATAAGTTTTCCTAATCCTTCAGAATCTAATAAAATTATATTTCTTTCGTTCGATTCCGTTCATGCAACGAAAAGTACATGTAAGAAATAACTGGTTAAATATAACAAATTTAGATTTACTACGGTTTACGTGCAAATTACGTATGATTTCGTGATTTATGTGTGGATCTAGAAAAACATTTAATTGCCAGGAAAGTTTATAAATTAAACTATAAATCATTTCCTAATAATTCGGACCGACGAAAGATCCTTCTCGTCAATAATATTTTTCATCAATATACCATAATAGCAATTGGAAGATTTCAATTAATTTTATACAGCTGATTTTCTAGAAATACTTCGCATTGTGGATATTGCGGGTTTATATCTACTGCTGGGGGGGGGGGGGGGGAGGAGTCGGAAGATTCCTTAACGCTATTTTCGTGCGTCGAAGTGGTGTCCTTGTTCCGAGGCACAACAACAACATGAGACGTCCTCGCTTCGCTTCGTCCTACAAATGTCCCTACAAAAGAAATAAAGTTTGTAAACCGATTTTGAATTATTTTAGATGTGGGTTTCTAATAACCATAGATAATTCAATAATAAAATCACATGGCGTATATGTGTATTTATGTAAACTTTTTTTCTCGTTTAGTATGCTAAATCTATCATTGCTATACTCGTTACGTACAACAAAATATCCTGTAGAATTCTAGTATTCTCTCCTCTATCTGATCCCTTATCCTCTATTTATATAGGAAAGCAAGAAATTGCTTTTAAAACATTGTTGTGAAGACACATAAAAATACCTTCCTTGTATATTGTTGACAGTGAGCAAAATATGTACATATACATCGTACATGTATAATACGCCTTTGTATACACTGTTTCCTAGAATCATAGTTTTGTCCTGTCGAGGTCAAAGAATTGTTACGAATAGAGTGTCTTCTTCGATATAGCTATAAGCATTGTAGCGATTTATGCCATGTATTGTACTTACGTATACGTATAGCAGTTCCACAATTTTCAATGGTGATTGCAGATATAGCCTCCATCCTTTGCCAAATATTTCTAGCATTACTTATGCTTCAGAGAAGAACAATCATTAAATTAAATATTTTCTTCTTTACATTGATTCCAGGGCAGCATATACATATATCCATAGATTCGAACTATCTTTGTTGGTCGTAGATTTTTCCAGATTTTCAAATTATTTATAGCAGCATAAAAGTAACTTTATTTAAAAGACCATTACATTGCATGCTATCATATAAAACTTTTGATTTTTATTCAATAATTCTTCTATCCGTTATATGTATATTTACATATATTCTATACTTTATTATGTATATATATTATAGACATAATTTAGTTACGATTATATACATAATATATACACATACTATACTATATATTATATGTATATGTCGGAGATGAAAAGAATACCGGGCCCTCCCCTTTGGAATTCGTTAAAAAAAAAATGTTAAGCATTGTCTGTGTAAACCCTTAACGTTTATAAATCTTTGTAAATTAAAGCGGTCTTCATAAATCTTTAGTTGTTATAAGTCATTGTGAGTTAAACCGATTGCACTTGCGATAATGAGCTTGGGTTCAAGGCGACAACTAGTCGCCGAACGTAGCCGCGGTCACGGGACGGACGCTTTGTCTAACGGAGGTCTGGAACAGTTGTATGGGTTTTACGAAAATGTGGTTGTGATGGCCTCGAGAGCGGGCCTAGCCACATGTGAGGTTACCTGGGAGGTGCCGATACAGCGAGACGTGCGTGTGTTAGTAGTCAAACTTTGGCCGGAAGCTGCCTGGCAGCGGCATCTGGAATTTTCTGGATGTTTCCAGACGAGTCTGAAAAAACGGATGCGACCGTACAGCGAATAGGTCTCCACGAGGCTGGCATTCGTGCGATTGCCTTGGAGGGCGAAACATCGTGCGTTTTCTTTAGCGATCGTGCCTTGCGCCTAAGATTGGTATACGCTTAGTAAGAGTTATCCCGTCGACCGTGGATTCGTTTGAAGCCAAAACATTACCAATAGTGTTCGTAAATTCATTATCCGTTAAGCTTTGTGATATCCGCGTATACACGTGTAGGCAAAATCTCCGCCGTGCGAAACAATGGCCAGTCCACGTGAAGAATCGACACGCGCCCAAGACTCCAGTGTAAACCCGACATATATTTTATATATACATATATTATGTGGGTTATGTATATTAATTGTGTTTTTTATTTACATTGGATTTGACAATCAGTAAACAAACTATAATAAAAGATCATGGTAAGCAATTAAGATCGTATTCACAATGTAAAATATTGTACAATTATTACATAATTTGAATATACTCTACATTTACATATTTTATACACTTTGATATATAATATCTAAATAAAAATGTGCAGCGTAATAGTGACAATTTTCAAGATGTAAAGTCGTTATTGTATTGTAGTAAAATTGAAATATAATCGGCGCAGAGACATTTGCGCAGTGTTACAGGATTCCCTTCTAGTCCAGAAGCGTAGCCAATGAACAAGCAGTATGAATCTGCCTTTATTAGATGCCTTTAGCGATGGTATTGTTCAACAGTCTTTCCTATTTGAGACGCGGTGGAGTGGACGTATTACGAAATAGTTGCCTATTTGAACGTTACAATTTTTGTGTTTAGCAAGTGTTTGAGCAATAGGTAAGAAGTGCTAGTTGCTATATAACGTATAAAATCTGGTTATTCGAAAGTTGACTTGCAATTTTCTATAAAAAGGATTTATTCAGGATAAATACTTTATACTTGTAAATTTTATGAATTAAAAACTTTCTGGGAATTATTTTAATCTAATAACTTTGTTTTGTCTCTAGGATGGGTCATGCGGTATCCAGATAGATTATTCCACATGTGGAAGTAAGTCGTAGAAACCAATACAGTTTTCTTATTTATTTTTCGTTTTTCTTATTTTTATTATATTCTTCCTCTCTAATGTACTACTTGCATTTACATATTTATATTCATGAAAGAGTGATGTTATACGTATTTGTGTTTTAGTTTTAATTAAACATATTGATTATAGTTTTTTATATAAAAGTTATATCGTTCTTCCCATTTTATTTTCTTCCGCTAAAAAATGCTTTCATCAAAGATAATGCTTATTGAGAACGAAAAATAAAGTCGGTCATCGATAATGGTTACTAATAACGGAACATAACGTAAATTATTTCTTTATTTGAATATTATGTTCTTATAAAATAATTGTTTTTGTTAATATTAATTATTCTCCGAATCGCGTATTGTATTTATCTCAGGTAGTAATTTTTTACGAAATTTGTTTAGGAATCCTCCCTTGATGCTCTTCGTGATACACAAAGAAGCTTCTTCCAGTAACACAATTCTTCATAAATTTTTTTCCATGCTGTAATGGTAAGTTTTTTCCCCTACTTCTTTTTGATTGTCTACTATTGTCCTATTATTTGCTATAATGTCCGCATTTTAATCGCAAAATGCACTGTTTCGTTTAAAAAGAGTGATACAGTATATTCATTCGTTATTTTTCCTATTTATTAATTAAAAATTATGAATGAAAAAAAAACAAATCTCAGTTCTCAGATTCTTTTGCAAGTCATTACCATTAGATATGGACATGATTCAAATAATATACCGAGTCTGATATCTACAAAGTCGTCTAAAACTTTCAATTTTTATATGTATTCTATGCGTAAATATTTTATTACACATAGAAACCTAACCTCAATATTTAAACAATGGTGAAACGATAAGCGGTAGATAATCTCACGTGAGATTGATGTTATCACAAAAATATTTAACAAAAATTGTTTAGTTGGAATGAAGACATCACGTACGGTGCAAATTACTTTTTTATAGATCCAGTAGTAGGGTTCCATTTTAACTTGATTTTTGCAAATGGAACCATATTTCTTTTTAATACATTCATCGATCTGTCTTTGTATTCCTTATGAAAAAATTAAAAAGAACTGTTCATCCGATATTTTAACTTGAATTCGTCATATGAAAGACAGGTAAGGACGCGAAACGGTTCTCTTGTGTTTACGTTGTCCTTGTCTTTCGTTTGTTTCAGCGTAAACACAATACCGCTTCGTGTCCTATGCTTATCTTTCATATAACACATTAAACGATTCGGAGGGACGAACCTTTCGTTTATCTCCGAATCTCTGATCGGACAGGTCATATTGTAGGATGTCAGCATACTTTCCGCGGTGAACGTATGTAATATTGTTTCGATATAGTTATTAACTATACTTATTCCTATGTATATGTCGGGTTTAGATTGGAAGTTTGAGCGCGTAACAACTCTTCGCGTGGACTAGCCATTGTTCCACAAAGCCGAGATTATATTTACACGTATATACAATCTACCACTATCACTACAGACTATCACTAAGCTTAACAAATAATGAGACTAATGAATAATAAATTTGATTAACAATAAAGTTAATAATAAATTGTACGAATAATGAGATTGACAGATAAAAAGTTGAATGAATACTATGAATAATGTTTTTGAGTTCAAACGAATCCACGGTCAACGGGATAACTCTCTACTAAGCGCAAATACGATTATCGAAAATGCTCGATGCGTCACTCTCCAAGGCAATCGCACGAAAGCCAGCGTCGTGGAGATCTTTCTCGCTGTACGATTGCATTTGTTTTCTGTACCCGTTTGGAAGCATCGAGAAAGTTCCAAACGCCGTTGCTAGGCAGTGTCTGCCTGGAGTTTGATTCTTAATACAATGTATGTCCCATCGTATCGGCACCTCCGAGGCAACATCACACGTGGCTAGGCCCGCTCTTGAGGCCGCATGCCGCCACAACCACATTTCTCGGAATACCCATACAACCACCCCAGACCTCCGTTAGGCAAAACGTCCATCCCGCGACCGTGGCTACGTTCGGCGACCAATTGTCACCTCGAACCCAATCTCGCTATCACAAATCTCGAACAATTACGGATACGATAAAATCTAAGATAGAGTACTAGAGAATATTCCCAAAATTTCCAAGGATAGGCTTCGGCTTTCCTTTCGTCTCCGACATATATTTATGTTGTACTATAAGAATGTAGCCTAAAATCCGCCATTTTAATCCCCCTCTAATATGTAATAATATAAATAATTATGTAATTAGATACCTGTAGACATGAACGCACAAAAGATATGTGGATGCTAACATTATTTCGTTTAACGGAGTCATCGAACAATACAAACAATTCTTTTTCACATTATTTTCCGAGATAGGAAGGCGCAGTTCCGTTTTTACCAGAAACTACGAGGGTCGACTGACCCATCATATTATTTTCCATTTATAATTTGTACAAAATGAAACTAAATCGTCACCGGGTGTCTGAATTGTCGTTTGCTTATACTTTAACTCGTACCTCCCGTGCCCACGTCTGCACGCTGCTCGAACGGAGAGCACATCAAAATGAGTTTGCCGCTTAATGTTTTAAATGACATTGTATCACCGTTACTGATATGATTCACGTATTTCACGCAATGTAATCTTTTTGAAAGATTTCTTCCTCCATGTGGTTACGTTCTGGAGTTTCTTCCCTTTCCTTCCCATAATGAAGTGAGCGCCAGGAAGCAGATCTTACTTTGTGAGGGGATGCCTTGTTCAGCGAAGTATGTTATGTTGTAGAACCTATACTGGTCTTGTATCTTTACAGAAATCACTTTTTTAATTTGCGATATAGGTGTCCACGGCTCATAGTACTTTCTGAAACACGGGGTACGCCTAACTCACTTTTCTTCCCCCGTGTCATTTGAAAATTTATTGTCATATATAAAACAGCTCAGAGGTTTGATAACTTCACTCGATAATTTAATGTGGGATTTCTTTCTGATAAACACGTTCTTAATTTCGTTCCTGCGTATTTTTGTCGGAGTGTGAAATTAGGCAGGAAACTGTTTTCTGAGCGTGAGAGTTCAAGAAACGAGAGAACAGGTTTGCCAGTTTTGAATATGAAAATAGAAGCAATGTGCACCAAAACTAAATTTTAAAATTATATACTTTAGTTGAAATGCAATCTCAAATGTTAGGAAATAACGGAGTATACTACTGGCGAAAAAATAAAGTGCTACGGAAACCTCTCGAAACGAATTTCTTTGTGTTTGCTGTTACTTTTTTAGCGATACATCTATTTCAAATTCCGATTGCCGCTCATAGGTTGGAGCACTTAATAACAAGAGTACGACTCCCCCTTGATACCATTCAATTTCTATATAAAACTTTTTCCTATTATTGTTTTATTCCTTATTTTCTATATAAGACTTTTCTTTAAAATAATATACTCATACTTTCTACATAAAAGATATAAACTTATTTACTGGGAATAAATTTGCTCTATTCTTATTTGATTTAAAATTTGATCTATTAATTTCAGTTGAAATTTCGCAATTGATACTGTTTTGTTGACTTTCAATTTGTACAGACAATATGAATTCCATAAACACATACCAATCATATGGAAGAAATATTTTTTGTACCATTTCGTTGTTTTGCGAGTAGAATTTATAGTGCCGATGATCACGTCTACAGCACCCATCAATTTATTGTAGTCGTGTAATCAAGATGGTTTTTGTAAAATTTCCTGTGCACTGTAGCGTTTTGGTACATTCACAAATTCTTCTGTACGTATCGTTGAAATTATGAAAATATCTTTTTTATCGTGCCATTTTATAGCTAATATAATTACAGACGAGCGAAAGCACGCTTCTCCTTTTTGTAATTTTTCCTTCATTTCTGGTATTCCTTTTCTTCTCTTTTTTACGGTGCTACACGCATTTCTAAAATTTTTGTGTAATATATCAAATAATGCTTTGCGTACCAATTGCCGACGTAAAGGGCGTGGCCTTTACCTAAATATGGTTCTAGGAGGGACATTACAATACTTCCTGATTTACCACAGTCTTTATGTTCGGATCCTATAGTAGTAACAACCTCCGTATAAATAATAAAGTCTGGAATATAACCCGTCTTGTAGTTGTGGCGATAGATACATTGTAAAACCGTCGTTTCGGGTAACAGCGAGGCGACGGGAAGTATAAACAAAACACTCCAGACAAAAAACCGAAACCAACGATTAGCGACTTTAGATATAATAAACTTTGAGTTGAAACCTATTAATTCAGTATTGCACCCATAACTACCTCATAGTCACAAAGAGCGAGCAATTTTAACGCGTCACATCGTACATGCTGGATATATATAGGACCAAAAAGGTTAATATAACCTATTAACAAAGCTGATCGTAGTTTCGTTTGTACATTTTTTGTACATAATTTGTAAACTAACGACCACCAATTATATGTATAGGAAAACAAATTGTCCACAATATTGAGCCTTACAACATATTTTAATATCATCCAAATCGCAGAGAAATTAGCTTTCAGACAAGTTGCCCAAAATGGTGATTCTTCTTAAAATTTCCAGCAATTCCCGTACTAAACCACTAGCACCGTCACTAGTATCGCACTGCTAACGAAGTGTAAGTGTTCCCAGTAGCATATAAAAATGCATTATAGTTGCAGTCGTAAATTATTTATCATGGTTTATGCATGTGCGTGGTTTTATGGAATTATCAATCCTGAAGTGGAAAATAGATGGTGCATACTCTACTTCGAATTCCTTTAAATAAAATAATATAATTAATGATTTTTATCGTGATTTGGATCTGATGAATCTCCATCAAAGTTGATCGACAATTAGACGTACTTTGGCTCTATGATTCTTCGCTAGTTCTAACATGAGCAGGTCAATCCATGGCACTCTCATCGCGTCCTACAGATACAAGAAATTTAAAAGCTATGTGGTACTTGTATACAGTATATAAAATTATGTAAAATATTTGTATTGGTATGTAAAATAGCTCGAGCGATACAGCCCCATGCAATGCCTCGGGCATTTCCGTTTGAAACGCCTGAGTTGGTCCATCTGGCTCGTTGTGACATTGAGCCAAATCGGACAGGCATAAGTCGGAATAGGATTATTGCCAGCAATTTGTACAACAGAAGACTACACTTCACGCAGAGATTCTTCGAGAAGAACGAACCATTATTTGCTATAAAAGTCTTTTCTGATTTATTTTACATTTGTGTCTTAACGTGATGTGTAATCTGTAATTTGGAATACAAATATATACCGGAATATTTGACCATTTTCTTATGCGAAACGGATAGGGGCTATTGTCGGTTGAAATCAGCGAGAATGACGAGTCGCATCACGGTTGAAATTAAAATGTCTAGACATGCGTAACCCGAAAGGGATTGACTCGCATTTGCTAGTTCTTATACAGAACTTTCAGTTGTCACAGTAAACCGTAGTTCTATCGAAAACCCACTGTAGGTTGGAATTAATATTGGACGAATACATTCCCGTCGCGTAAATCAGGAGGCCATCAGCAAATACCCACGGGCATATGTTAAAGTCGCTATTGAGATGGAAGAGGCTCAAAGCACGATTAAAATACAAATTAAACAGGATGGAGGTGTTGAACGTTCCCTGTTGCAGCCCGTCATTCACCCCGAAGGCAACATTTGAGCTTGTCATGCGATGAGACACCTTTCAGAGATTATGGACCAAATCACCTGAACCAGCTGTTTAAGGAAACCGTATCGTATCAGCTTTTATAGCAAACCGCTCGATCGAAACATGTCAAAAGCCCTTTCTAGGTCTTTGAGTAGAGTTTTGCTACCAGCAGACGTCTGTCACGAATTTCATTATTACATGGACATTACTGTATTTGACCCGGAAGCCAAATTGCTGATCGGGACGAATGGAAGCCTCTTTACAATAAAACACTGTGAGTCTCTGTATCACCATCTCATTGATCAGTACCTGGCTGGATTTGGTTTGTTCTTATCCTCCCCCAACAAGGGACCTACTTTCCCCATTTTCCATATCTTAGAAAAGTATGCAGGTTCAAGAGATGGTTGAAGATTAAGGAGAAGAAGAATGTATATCATTGCGGGAGCTATATTGGTACTGCGTTGAAGATATCGAAGCCTGATAACCTTTTCCCATTCAGGAACTTAAATTGAATCGTTAACGAATCTACCGATGTGAAATAATTCTCTGAGACACCGGAGCCGGAGCGGTTACTAGCCCTGTTTCCTCGGATGAAGGTACAGACCTTGTTCCAGCGGCTCAACGAAGATCTGCATTTTCAAGGTTATGAAATTTGGGAATCTGAGGAGATCATCATACACATTTCGGCGCACACTTCCAAAATTTGTCCCTGGTAGTCTTGTGGGATTTACGAAACTTTCCGCACGTTAAAAAGGAGACCGGACAATGAATGCTTCGCTACATGCAAATAACAATTGCTGTTGTAAGGAGTGATAAAAGTTTAACAAGTTTAAAGTGATGAAATAGCAGGCGAGCACAATAGTAATTAAAGACTTGTACAAAGAACAGTTTGTAACTTGAAAGAAAGTCATGGCATACGATCGTGAATAATAGAAGCACGTGTTGCGTACACGTTTGTTCTTGGCATGTCATCGCGTTACTAGCAAATTCTGGGGACTCGGCGGTACTGGAGACGTCACGATCTCGACTTATTTGTCGGCTTGGTACCAGTAACGATGCATCTTCTGCTTTGTCACACTCAGTTGTTCAACTGTGGAAGGCGGTGAGAATCGTCAGAAGAAAATTTTAGTGCGCCGATCAAAAGGTTAGCCCTGTTGCCTAGCACTCGTCTAACTTGCGGAAACATGGTTTTGGAATCTTTAATTCTTTGAGTGCAGAGAACTCGTGGATCTATCAGAGACCTTACTGATACGCATTTTTATGGCTCTATATCCCTTGCCGTGTTCGATGAACGATGGGATAGAGTAACATAGTATGCCGAAGCTCTTCTTCAGCCGATTTAAGATGTGGGAGATTCGGTGTTTGTCTTGTAGCAATCCTCCGAAATGGAAATGCAGAGATAACTGTATCTCTCAACGCTATTGAAATCCCATGTGAAAGCTGGAATGAAGGCTTCTAGGGCCAAAAGATTATTATTATTTATGGTCTGGAGGACGATCTCTATATTGTGACTGTTGTCTCAGTGTTCTTATCCTCGTGGACAAAGATATCAAATTCTGACAGCTCGGTGCAGAAAAATATCCAGCTTTTCCTCGAGTACCAAATCCAAGAACGACTGCGCCTGAACAAATCAAATGCCATTTAAATCAGTGTCACTGAACTGGAGTACCAAATCCACCTGTCACACGTTAAATCAGTGTCACAGGTTCTCGTCTCTGTTATTATTTAACGTGCTGCTCCAGGGAACGTGTCTGGCGTTATAATCACCGACAAGAATGAACGAATTTTATCGCACGTATAGAGTTTTTTGAAAAGCGCGTCTCATTCCGCGGCAAGGACGTTGTAATAAGATAGAGACTTAAGAGCCTGCAACGTAAATAGAATAAACAGAATATGTAAAAAGCTGCGTTTTGTTTACTAGGTTTATCGTGACAACTGAGAGTTCCTTTTTCCCCTTGTCTATACGGCTAGTGATTATCGCTTCAAAGCTAAATGATAACAGGATAAATTAAATGATAAAGCGGCTCCGCCCCCGAACTTCGAATTCAGATGGTCACACTATTTCGAAACGAAGAGCCTGGAACTGCACCTTATGCCTCTCCGTGACCTTCGTCTTTGCCAGCAGGACCACCTCAAACGAGTGAGTTTCTAGGGGCTGTAACAGTAGTAACCTGCGATTATTAGAGACAAGCGGTTGGTATTGAATTTCGTAATTTCAAAGTTCGTTACGCGTCCAAAGTCACTTGTGTAAATCTATCAAAGTTTATCCATGCCATCTTAGCGGCAATGCGTTCATTACCGTCAAATGAGCATAGATCAATTCCTTGAAGGCGTTTGTGCTCTCCATCAGGTTCACCATGTTGTCCATACTCATCGTGTGCTCTACCGAGACAAGGAATTACTTTGATCAGGAGGATTGTTCGTAAAGGGGTAAAATCGTGTGAAGCTCTTTGGCGGGTTTACGAAGTTGTCGAAGAATTTTATTTTACTCTTCTCTCGCTTCTTCTTGTCATTTTAACACGCTTCTTGATTTCTGAATGACTCGGGTATTTTCTGTATAGGACCTGATTTCCTGATTTGATGGCTCATAATTGTATATCTGTTTATTGGGCATGAGTTCGGAGCATGTTCGCCCAACATACTTTACGCACCGTATTCTACCCTCTTACTGTTGCAGTTCACTGAAACGTAATCGATTCTTCGAGTTCTTGCATTGTAGTCTGGCGGATTTCCTGTATACATATGTCTCTTGTTACTATCTTGTCGAATATACAGTGCCTCTGGAACAGACTAATTATCACACTTCCAAGTGATAGTTTCAAGATGAATGTGTCCAGTTTATTATTGTTTTGTTGAAGATGCTTAGTTTCGAATCTGTCCACTTTAACAACTTTGACCTTTTTTTGCGCGAGGAGGGGAAAATGCAGTTACGCATACTTGGTGACCTACGCCTCCAGGTTATGTGAGACTCGGCCAGATAACATCGCCATATCCACTAAAACCCTTCCTCTTCCAATCCTAATTGGGCGGAGGGTCCGCCGGAATCGCAACTAGGCATTACTTTGACGAACCCTCGTATCGCTCATACAGATCTACACTGATCGCCCCATTTCGCCTCGTAGGGTCATTTCGCTCCTCCCCTTAACATCTTTCTGTAGTTAGGGCAAGCCAGAGACCCGGTCACATGGTCATACCTGACCCCCTTATCCTTACTACATGTGGCGCAGTGTGGCCGGTTTTTACACTCCGCAATCATGTGGTCCGTACCACCACATTTCCGACACACCTCTTTCCCAGGACAACTCGCCTTGCAGTTATTAGCGATGTGTCCAAACTGATGGCATCTGTAACACTTCGTTACATTGGAAAACATCCTAATTGTCGCAATTATAAATCCCGTGCGGATTTTCGTTCCCCTTTCCTTGGCGACGTATCCTCTGGGTAGCACCACAATCGCCGATTGCGTACCCCACGGAGCCAGACTCATCGCCCTCACTCCCACCTGGTCGACCTCCTTTATTTCCAATTGCTCCCTCATCGCCTTAACGAGCTCTTCCTTACTCATCAGAGGGTCGACTTCTCTTACCTCCACGTATACCTTATCTTTTAAGGGTACCGCGCGGAGTTTATCACCAACTAATTTGTTAATTTCATTAATGGCGATATCGACCTCGCTGCCCGCCATCATTTCAATAAGGATGTCCCCAGTTTTTGTCTTTCGGATAGATGTACTATTCTTGAGGGCATCCTTCGCCAGCATGAGATCCTGATAGGATTGGATCCACTGCTTTTCTTTACCTACCCTGATAAGGACAGCCTCGGATTTTCTACGGGCTTTCATCAACTTAGGCCCGCTGCTAGTTTTTGTTGAAGGCGGTCTGGTGTTTCCGCTCTCGGCCTCCGTCTTCCTTTTGTCCATCCTTGTATCTCTCCTGCTCCTCTTAATTATCCATTCCCCCGATTCGCAGGATTCTTGTTCCAAGGTGTCGGCTCTCGCTGGCCTTGACCCACATACCTCCGCGTAAGAATCTCCTTCTCCGCTCTTCTTCTTCTTCTTCGTGTCTTTTCCCTTATCTATGGGTGAAATCTTTTTTCTTTTTGGCCTGCTTTCTTCACAACTTACCATCTCCACCCTTTTTTTTTCGCGAGGAGGGGAAAATGTATTACGCATTCCCAGGGACCCGTGTCTCTGGGTTATGTGGGACTCGGCAATTACACCATACCCACTAAAAGCCCCTCCTCTTCCACTCCATCTAAGAACAGGGGATCCGCCGGGATCGCGAGAAATAGGCATTACTTCGACGGACCCCCTTTCAGCGTTCCATCAGACCTTCACTAGTCTTCTGCTATCACCATTTCACTTGGGTTATCTCCCTCCACCCCTTAGCAATTTCTTGTATGTGGGGCAGGCCAGGGACCCGGTTACATGGTCGCACCTGGCCCCCTTGTCTCTGCTACATGTCACGCAGTGTGCCCGGTTTTTTCACACCGCGATCGTATGATCCGTGCCGCCACATCTACGACACACCTCCTTCCCCGGGCAACTCGCCTTACAATTTTGAGCGATGTGACCAACCTGATGTCATTTGTAACATTTCGTTACGTTGGCCAACATCCTCACTGTAGCGATGGTGAAGCCAGTCCGTATTTTAGCTCCACCTTCCTTGTCCACATATCCGTTGGGTAACACCACTATGGCAGTCTGCGTACCCCAGGGGGCCCGACTCATCGCCCTTACTTCGACTTGATCACCCTCCTTTACTTTAATTTGCTCTCTCATCGCCCTGACGAGCTCTTCTTTGCTGGTCAGAGGGTCCACCTCTCTCACCTCCACGGATACCTTATCTATCAAAGGTACCGCGCGGAGTTTGTTACCAGTCAACTTATTAATCTCGCTGATAGCGGAATCAATCTCACTCCCAGTCTTCATCTCTATGAGGATGTCCCCGGTCTTGGTCTTACGAATGCTCGTACTATCCCCAAGGACACCCTACGCAACCATGAGATCCTGGTAGGATTGGATCCGCCCCTTGTTCTTGTTAACTTTGCCAAGGATAGCCATAGGCCTTACCCTGGGCTTCACAACCCTAGGCCCACCCGCCAGCTCTTGCTGGAGGAGGCCTAGCGTTCCCGCTATCAGTCTCCATCATCCTCTTCTCCATCCTGGCAACCCTCCTGCACCTCATGGTCGTCCACTCGCCAGAGTCACAAGATTCTAGCTCGAGGATGTCGGTCCTCGGTGGCCTCGACCCACAAACCTCCGCATAGGAGTTCCCATCTTCCTTCGTCTTCTTCTTTAATTTGAAGTGGTTATAGGTGCAATGAATAAATTAGGCGGTTATAAACTCAACAAAGTTTATTCTCTGCAATCGTGCGTACAAGCGATTCGTCGAACTGTTCGACTTGACGGTCGGAAACGTTCTATCTGTTCGTAATTTTAATTTGTTCTGTGGAACCACCGTTACCTGGGTTCGGTTGTCTTATGTTTGTTTACTTTTGCTGCCTCGCTGTTACCCGAGACGACGGTTTTACGGATTATCTATCGCCACAAATTCCTTCCCTAGCTCTATTGGAGACGCCTTTTTTCTCTTTAGTCTGGACTTCGTCTCTACCCTGGTTGGAGAGGTTTGCGTGGCGGTTTCTCTCGCCTCACGCTTCATACAATTTAACCTCCTACCGACCCGTATCCTCATTTGTTTCAGTCTTTCACTGGCCATGTCAAAAATATTCATCGACAAGCTCCTACAAACATCTACCTTCGTCTCCGGAGTAAAGAGCCCCCTCGGCCCTTCCATATTCTGCTTAAGACTTTCAATATCCTTGATAACAAGCTCCAAGCAAATGAACAAAGCCCGGATATCCTCCGTCTTAACCACGACCTCATCCTGATTACTCAACTCACTTGCCAGAGACCCTCCATTGAGTACCATGATGCTCCTAATGTAGGCCCCAAACTCCTGGGTCCTCTTCCGGTACCCACGCTCGATGTGTCGCTTGCTGAGCCACCAGCCGAAGTAATATCACTGGGTGCTCCACCTGCTCCGACCCCTCTCGATCTCGTAGACCTTGACTCCACCGGGCTTCTAGCCACCTTGGGTCTAGACGCTAACGCCCTCTCATCCGCTCCTTTCTTCCCGGATTCAGCATCCCCAGGTCTCGCCGATGGCCTCCCACCTTCAACGCTAGAGGCTTCGTCATCAGAAACCTCGATGCACGTCGTCTTACCACTCCCCGTCTTGGGAGAGGACTTGGCTTTTTGGTCCCCGGTCTTTTTTAACGAACGGGGTGTGGCCCTGGGACCGACCTTCCCCTCGTCGCTCGTCCAGTCGCAAGATGACTGTCGTGTCGAGCCTGGTACGCTACTCGAAACACCGACAGGGCCTGGGGGCTTCGAAACCCCCTGCGCCGTAATTTTTGTCCTTTTAAACGACCTATTCATAGTTAATTTGATTTTATAATTCGATAAGTCCGTGGACATAGCCACAGTCGCCACTGTATCTAGTCAAATTACTATTTTACTATACTCAATGGGTATTCAATTAAGCAATTTCTAGCATAGATTTCAACATTCTATTCTTACAAGTGCTAATCACTAACTAATAGAGATAATAGTTCTTATAAATCTATACATTTATAATTATATTATGTTATGTTATATTATATCTAACCTCTGATAACCCTTTCATTGGGCCACACAATTTCATATATAAACTAATTTACTACTCCGGTATAAAACCAAACCACTCCGTATATACACCAAGGAAACCCTAAGCCTTTTAGGATACAAATTTAATAGGATTTAATCCGAAAAACTCGTTTTCGTCCCTACTATAGACCCGCATCTAATTATTAAAACTTAACGGCGTATAGATTAAATCTATTCACAAGCTATTGTTAGCCTGATCGCTCCACTCTCCTCTTTCGAATATGCACCATCTTGTTGGTGTTAATTATCTAACAATTAAATAAACACTAAACATATGGTACTTTCGCACGCGTCTGACCTCCGTTAACCCTTTCACTAGGCTCCACTTTTACACTATACGATTTAAATTAACAATTTTTTCGCAAACCATCATCGCTATTTGATCTATTTATACTCCTTATTGTTTGATTCTTATAAATTATCTACCACACAATATCAAATATTACACATGTGTTTTATACAACCACGTGTCGCATAGCATTTACATAAAATTTCGCAATTTAACAATATTTTAACAACTTTCACGCCTTCGCAGCTTATTCAGCCCACTATACGATTTAAACAAATCATTTTTAAAGCACACACATAGCCTCTTCTTGGCTGCCCAGATGGATATACTCAGCCTCTCCACATAATCGTCGAAGATGTCCAGGGAAACATTAGGTGAGCAATAACCACTCACACAGTATGCTTCCCCCACCCTGATCCCGAAGATGGCCTATGTTTATCGTATCTTATCTTATCTTCGCTGACGGTTATCGTATCTTCGCTGGAATGGAGACCATTGAACCTGGTAACCCAGATGGACGCGTCACCTTTGGTATCATTGTACCAAAGGGATTGCTGTCTATTAGGTTCGGAAATCAACACCACATCGACCCGACGCTCCCATGCAAACTGCTGCATCAGGTCCTGCGCCAAATCTACTCCTATTTAGTTTGATCTGCAGGACCTTCAGGCCCTCTGCCTACCACCTCCTCCTTTCCTCATGTATCTTCTGTACGTCGGACAAGCAAAGGATCCCATGACGTGATCGGTCCTTCCGTACGCTGTCTCGCTGCACAGCTTACATTTAGGAGGATTCGTACAGCTCACAATCGTGTGATCCATAGCCCCACACTTTCGGCAGCGCTCCTTCCCGGGGGTTTTCGTTGAGCATTTGCTAGCGACGTGTCCAATCTCATGGCACCTAAAGCACCTAATCACGTTAGGAAGGACCCTCATTGTAGCTATAGTGAGGCCTGTTCTAATCTTTGGATTCCACCCGTTTCCGGTAACATACGTGACCGGCACTACAACGATCGCTGTCTGAGTGCCCCACGGCGCTACCTTCAGCGTTTTTAACGCAATTTCGTTCACTTCCCGGACATTTAACCCGTTTGCGATATCCATCGCAAGGTCATCTTTCGTTTCTAACGGGTCTATGTTCTTAATCTCCTGGGACACCCTACTCTGGAGGGGGGATACCAGGACTTTGTCCCCTGTTGCCTCTTTAATTTTGCGGGCAACTTTCACCCCTGCTTTGAGCTCAACGAGGATATCACCGCTCCTTGTTCTCCTTACGCCTGTGCTCTCGCACAGCGCCTCCTTGGCTCCCATAAGATCCCTGTATGTCTCGAGCCCCTCCTCGCCCTCTCGAACTTTCACTAGGAGGGTCACCGGTCTGTTCCTTGTTCTGGGCAGTCTGCCCACCCGGTCTCCGATCCGCGGTGGTCAGTCCGCATCTTTGATTGACCTCCCGGTGGTCCGTCTTCCTCTTCCTTCGGCTCGTCATGACGGACCACTCTCCGCCGGAGTCGCTCTTTGCGGCATCTCTGGGGTCCGCTTCATTCCCCCCCCCCTCTTTGTCCCACACGCCTCTGCGTAGGCGATATCGCCTCTCTTGGCTCTTTTCACCACCTCCGCCTTCTTATTCTCGAGAGGGGGGGGGCATTTTTTCTCTTATTTCCCGTCTCGAAGGACACCACTCTTCTTCCCGCACTTTTCTTTATTTCCGCCTCGTCATTCCAAGGGAAGGTCTGTGTGGAGACATGGGCCGACTCTTCAGCGCTCAGCTCTCCTGTCACAAAATTCCGTTGGCCCTGAACCGCCTTCTTCGGCAACCTTTTGCTTTTACACGCCCCTCTTCCTGATGTTAAGGACGAATTAAGGTCACTATCGCTCGCTCCCAGTGAACCCTCGGATTCACTGGCCACTCCTATATCATCCTTTTTACCAGCCACCGGACTCCTCGGCAGCTTCCTACTCGGCATGAACGGCCTGCCGGATGGACTATATCCTCCCTTTCTATATTTTTGTGTTTTGATACCACCGAGATGGTAATAGAATCATTAAACTTCATGACCTCGGGAGTTTTAGGTCCTTCTTCGTTTCCACTCCTCCTTGTCGCACTGGACTTTGCCTCATTCTCTTTCAACCCAGTCGCTTTTACCGATCGAGGGGGTGCCTGGGGATCCACCTCCCCCTCGTCGTTCTTCCAGTAGCTTGATAACCGTCGAGTCGAGCCTGGTAAGCCACTCGAATTCCCGACGGGGCCTGAGGGCTCCGAAACCCTCTGCGCCGTAATTTTTTTCTCTTTATTTGACTCGTCCATAGTTTTTATCAAATTGTAAGTCCGTGGTCATAGCCAAAGTCGTCACCAAATCTGACCAAGACCGTCCCAATGCATCCAATCGTAACCAATAAACTCGCCAAGTTGTCAACAGTAATCCCCGTATTTCGATAAAATCAAATGTTATATATATAAATGTACACCCTCGCTCGTACCATATCTGATTAAGCGTTTTTATAATACGTCTACGTTTACGTTAACTTTTATACGTAACTCGGTGCTATTAATCCATTTATCCATACTCTGGCGTCCTTTCTTTTTTTTTTTTTTTTTTTTTTACGTGGGGAAATCCTCATGGACACCCGACCGCCCTCTGGGAGGCGGCGGCGGGTAGTGTCGGACTCTTACCGACTAAAACCCCACGGTGGCCGGCCTGACGCTTGTGTAGGAATGCCGCGGTTCCTCACTGTAGAGAGATGCTAGTTCCTAAGATGGCGGCAAGTAGTGAGCACGCGTTCGCGTCGCCCCGTACTAATTGATCGCTAAATCGCGGAATATCAAAGAAATCGGGCAAATAAGTAACAGGAAAGTGAAGTGTAAGTGCTTCGGAGTAAAAGTGCGTTAAGAGAACTGCTGAGTTCTCTTTAGCAAACGCCTGAGGGCGAAAGGAAAAGTGTGGCTGAGGTTAGTGCAGAGTAGAAGCCATATTGGGACGCGCGATTACCGCGCCACCACGTGGGCTACTTGTGTACTACAAGCCATCGTTCACAAACTCACAAGCTGCGGGACCTAGAGTAGCGTTCGCAAAGCAAGACGACGCCGACCCTAGTTCCATACACGCTGCAGCTGGTGGAATAGAACTAGACAAGAAACTAGCAAAAGGGGCTAACCAACGCCGCCTATACGCCTTTGGTGAACTTAAAGTGTGAGTTCGCAAAGCAATACGACGCTGGACTTGGAACCAGCGTTCACAAAGCAATACGCCGCTGGACTTAGTGCCGTGCGCGCGAAATACAATAACAAAGTGCCAGTGAAAGTGGTCTACCAGTGTCGCCGCTACGCCTCGAACTTAGCGTGTGAGTGCGAAAAGCAATACGCCGCTGGACTTAGACTCGATTCACGAAGCAATACGCCGCTGGACTTAGTGCCGTGCGCGCGCGATATAATAAACATAGTGCCAGTGAAAGTGGTCTACCAGTGCCGCCGCTACGCCTTGAACTTAGTGTGTGAAAGAGCAAAGCAATACGCCGCTGGACTTAGACTACAACCACAAGGCAATACGCCGCTGGACTTACAATCCGCGAGCGTGAAGCAATACGCCGCTGGACTTAGCGTCCAGCCGGCAAACAAGTGACAGTGAAATAGAAATAAGGCAAGAGAAAGTGGTTGACCAGCACCGTCCGCATAAGAGACGCGGAGCAAACCACCACAGACTCAGCACCAGGTAAGACGAAAATAATAAAATAGCAACAGTAGACAATACTAGTAGGCAGTCGGTAACACGCCTGCAGTAGGTAACACAGCCGTCGATAACACGGCCGTCGGTAACACGGCCGTCGGTAACACGGCCGTCGGTAACACGGCCGTCGGTAACACGGCCGTCGGTAACGCGGCCGTCGGTAACACGGCCGTCGGTAACAGGGCAGCCGGTAACGTGGCAGTCGGCAGCGAATCAGCGGCCGATAATAAAACGGCAGTCGGTAACAGGACCGCTGCTGGCACTAAGACGACTGTCGGTAAGAGGACGGCACCCGGCAGCGTGGCTGCAACTAAAAATAAGGCGGCAGTCGATAACCAGAAGACTGCCGATAACCAGTCGACAGAAGAAAGAGAGAACACAAACAGTAACCTTCTTTGGACTCCGCTAAGTGCGCGCAAGTACAGCGGACAGACTAAAATGCCGGGCCAATCTCCACCAACCGCCAAGGCAAGAGTGGTGCTGCAACCACTAAAAACACAGAAACCGGGGGGCTCAACTCCGGAAAAACTGAGCCCTGAAATGAAAAAGAGGAAGAGAACAGAAGAGGAGGAAAAGGAGGCCAAATAGGAACCCCGCACGGAGCAAGAAATAAAGAAGGCAACGCCGGAAATACGGCAACAGGCCAAGGAGATAGAAAAGAAAATGCTCGCCTACTGCCTCGATCCGGCCAAGAAGATTAACAAAGACCAAACGGCGACAATAATGAGGCATTTCACGGAAATGCGAGGGCTCCTCGAGGACCTTCTGATAGAGAACAGCTTCCTGAAAGGAAGGCTGGAACAAAGCGCAGGCACGGAGCAAAAGAGCACCGAAATACTGAGCGCAGTTAACAAGTCGCTGCTAGTCAGCAAGAGACTAGAAACTGCGGTCAAGAAGACTACGGTGACTGAACCGAGGAAGCCGACATACGCTGAAAAGGTTGGGATGACGAGCAGCAAGGTGGGGCAAATAACGATAAAACCACCGAAAAATGTGGTAATCATCCGACCGGAACAAGGTGACGGCAGCATCAAGACAAGCGAAGAAGCGCTAGACGCGGTATTCACGCTTGTAAACCCCCGTAAGAAGGGAATACAGGTCACCGCGGTAAGGAAAATTGGCGGCAATGGCTTGGCGGTGGAAACAACGAAACCAGAGAGCCTAAAGGCGTTCACAGAGAACGCAAAGCTAAAGGAGGCTGGACTGAAAACCAGCACCCCGCAAAGAAGGGCGCCCAGGATGATACTATTCGACGTTCCCAGGGACATCCCGGAAAAAGAAATTGCGAACTGCATCAAGAAGCAGAACCAGGAAAGGCTAAGCGAAGAAGATGTAGAGGCTATCAAGTTCTGCTTCAAGACGGGCCGCAAGGATGCAGAAGAGACGAACTGGGTACTGGAGATACCCCCACAGGTAAGGGAGAAACTCCTAAAAGGGAAAATATTCATCTCCTGGAATGCATGTAAGGTCCGAGACTTTATAGCTATAAGCCGATGCTACAAATGTCAGAGCTACGGGCACGTGGCCAAATACTGCCGCGTTAACTACGAGATCTGCGCACACTGCGCAGAAAGCGGGCATAGCACGAAAGCCTGCACCAGTAAAGAGAAACACGCCAGCTGCGTTAACTGCAGGAAAGGCAGGAAAGAAGGGGGACCACGCAGCCTCAGACTCAAACTGCCCCATGCACAAGAAAGCGCTGGAAGCATTAATCTCAAGAACCAACTATGAATAAGAAATATAACGAAAACAGAGTAGGACATGGGAGGAAAAGGGGGATACGGATCCTGCAGCACAACATGCAGAGATCCAAAACCGTCCCCTATGAGATCAGGACGCAGATAAGAGCTGATGGCGACGAAATCTTGCTGATGCAAGAGCCATACAGCATTGACGGGAAAATACCTGGACTTGGAACGGGAATCGCGATTGCCTGTCGAGGAACGAAAAACGATCCGCCAATGGCAGCAGTAGGCGTAAAGTCAAAGCACCTAACACCACTGGAAGTAGCTGGACTCTGCACAACCCATTGCATATGCGTGCAGGTCAGCGACGGGGAAATGGAACTGTACGCGGTAAGCCAGTACTTTCCGCCGACAGAAAACATAGAAGTCGGCATCGAACAGCTAGACAAAGTACTGAGGAGCCTAAGAGGCAGAAAAGTCACCATCGGCCTAGACTCTAACGCGAAATCGCCGCTGTGGTGCAGCAAGAGCGAAGATGACAGAGGAAAAGCTCTAGAAGCTGTCATAGCACAGTATGGCCTCCATGTCCTCAATCAACCGGGACAGGCCCACACGTTCGAAACGACTCGAGGACGATCAAATATAGACGTAACACTAGCAAGTCCAGAGGCAATACCGCTCGTGAGAGAATGGAAAGTTCACGAGGACGGAACCTCCAGTGACCATAGAATACTGGAGACGCGCCTAGATCTCGAAAAGCGAACCGCCAAGCCGCAGCTTCAGGAGAGACGATACAACATGCGGAAAGCCAACTGGGAAGTGTCCCAGAGAGTTATCACGGAAGAAAGCGAGATACTCCGAGGGACAACCCTCCAGCAGGCTGAAGATGTTGAGCGGATGGCCGAACAAATTCAGGCAGTCCTTATAAAAGCCTGCGATGCGGCCATCCCCAGGAAAGAATGGCACTTTAGGTCGGTACCATGGTGGACCTCAGAGCTCACACGAGCAAAGAGGAACACCTACCGAGCAAGGAGAAGGTACCAGGTGACAAAGGACCCCGCAGCGAGGGTACAAGAGAAACTGCGGTACAGAAAAATAAGAAGAGAATTTACGCAGATGATCGCGACAGCCAAAAACGAAAGCTGGCGAGAATTGGTAACAAGAAAAGGCAACAGAGAGCCCTGGGGAATACCCTACAGAACAATCACGGGCAAACTCAGAAGAGAAGAGACAGTGTTATTTCTGCGGACGCCACAAGGGGAAACCTCCAACTGGCGAACGACTGCAGCAGCGATGTTGTCTGCCATCCTGCCAGATGACCAGGAAGAGACGGACACACCAGAGCTAGCAGCAATTAAGCAGAGCGCGGTAACCCCTTCAAACGCCGAGAACACCCCTGAGTTTGAACCACATGAGCTCGCCGGCGCCGCTAAAAGATTAACGAAGGGCAAATGCCCTGGCCCTGACCTAATAGAGATAGAAGTAATACAACGCGCCTGGGGAGGAATACAACAAGAACGGCGGAGAGGAGCAGGTATTGTGAGCGTTTAAGGGCTCGGCTTGTTGAAGACCGCGCCAGACCTCGGGTTTAGTACCCATACTGGCTTCGCTGAGAAGGTGTTCGCCATTTTATGTCTACATTCAGGCGTCTGCTGCCCAGGGAGCGGCGCGCATAGGTGGTCGGCGCGCGATTTGGAATACCCCTGCCCTCTCCTTTCGGATCATTGGACAAGTTGGACCTACCGTTTCGGGAGGCAGCTCGCTTAGCCGGCGCGGCAGGATGCGAGCATCCTGCCACGTCGTTACCAGCGGGGGCCACGTGGAGGCGGAGCTGCCAGCTTGAGCTCGGTCCCAGCAGGTTGGCTTCTCAGCCGATTATACCCCTGCACCGTCACAGCACTCATTTGCATGAGTGCCGCCTGCACGGACGGTCGCAGGGGGTTCTTCCTCGTTCTTATTGTTTGTTCCCTTGTTTCCTTTTCTTTGTCTGTTATTTCTTGTTTCTTTGTTCTTTTTCCCTATTTTGTGTGCATCGCTGTCGTTTCTCTGAGTTCTCCTTCTTCGTGGTGTTGTTCGTCGTGCTGTCGTTGTTGGTGTTGATGGTTTCCATTTCCTTCTTCGTCGCCGCCGTTGTTGCTGCTGACACTGTTCTCTCCGTTGTCCAGTGTCATGGGTTCTACTTCTTCTTCTTCTTCATCGTTGCTGTCTCTGTTCCAGTGTTGACCTTGCCGAGCCAGTCTTAGGCTCCGTCTTGGAAGACGTTTGTCTGTCTCTCCGTTCCTAACGTTCCCCTGTCTGCGGGCCGTTGTTGTGGCGGTTCGTATTCTATCCTTAGATGAGTTCTCCTCCTCTTCTGTTCTTTTATTTGGAGAACGCTCCTTGCGAACTGGAGGAAATGGAGATATACGTCCTTTGTTACGAATTCCCACTTTTCCTCCGGCCATTGTAAGTCTAGCTCTTGTATCGCTCTCCGCATTTTTAGTCTTTCCTCGTTGAAGAGTGGACAACTCTCTATGATATGCTGAGGAGTTTCCGTCTCCCCACAGTCGCAGGTGTCTACTTCACTCAAGCAGAATGTCTTGAGTTTGCCGTTGAAGTCTCCGTGGCCACTGATGAACTGTGTCATGTAGTGGTCGGGCTTTACCCAGCGGCTCTCAAGCCTATCTTTGACATTGCTAAAGTATTGGAACGTAGTTCGCCCTTTCGGTGTCGCCTGCCAGCGTTCCTGCCATTTTCCTATGGCTTCTCTGATGATGGTTCGCTGGTTGGTCTCCTCGTCCAGGCTTCTTTTCTTCTTATAAGCCCTCGCTCTGACTTCAATTAGCAGGTCGATGGGCATGGCTCCGGCTATGACCTGTAGTGCTTCTGTCGACGTGGTTTTGTACGCCTTTGTTACCTGGAGGAGTGCCATCCTCTGCGCTCTTATCAGTACATTTCTTGTTTTCCCATTCAGCATATCGCTCCAGCCAGCCGCCGCGTATGTGGTTATCGGTTCGAACAGCCCTTTGTACAGCGTACTCATGGCTGCGTGACCGAGTCCCCACTTCCTTTTGGCGACTCTTGCGAGGCTGTTGAACAGTTTTTGGCACTTCCCTGTTGTTTCCTTCACGTGTCTATTGATTTTTAATCCTTTCTCCAGGTGTACTCCTAAATATTTGATTGTACCAGTCCTTTTGATGCTCCTATTGTTGATTTTAATGATTGGCGGTCTTTCGATGTCTAGCTTGCCCTTAACAAGTAGCATTTCCGTCTTTTCCGCCGATAGCGATAGTTTCTTCCTGTTGCACCACGTGGAAACGCGTGTAACTGCTAGTTGCCCTTTTTCCTGTAGCTCGGTCCTCGCGTTCCCGGAGACTAGGATCACTATGTCATCGGCGTACGCGATGGGTTCACAGTCTATCGCGCTCCCCGTTAGCTCGGCCAGCAGGTCATCGAATATCAGGTTCCAAAAGCTTGGACCCAGAACCGATCCCTGCGGGCAGCCTTTGGTGACGGATTTGCTGATTGTTTCGGTCTTTCCGGTTATTTGGACGAATCAGTCCGAAAAGTAACTTCTTGTTAGTTGATATAGGTTGTTTGGGCAGTCTCTACTTTTTAGTTCATGTAGCACGTTCGGCCACCAGGCGTTGTCGAAGGCTCTTGAGACGTCCAGCGCGATTTCTAGGACATACTTCTTGTCGCTCAGTTCCACGACTTTTTCGCGGAACTTTATTATCGCGTCTACTGTGGATCTTCTCTGGCGAAAGCAGTATTGTCGGTCCGAGGACACTCCTTGTTTGTTGAAGATGGTCGTCAACCTAGTAGACATCAGCCTTTCCAGCAATTTGCCCACAATTGACAGTAGACAGATCGGTCTGTATAACTTCGGGCTACTTTTATCTCGGTCCGGTCCTTTAGTGATGGTGACGATGTTCCCGACTTTCCATCTTTTCGGGAAGACCCCCCAGGTAAGGCATCCGTTCATGAGTCTGAGGAGTTCTTGTTGTATTCCTCCCCAGGCGCGTTGTATTACTTCTATCTCTATTAGGTCAGGGCCAGGGCATTTGCCCTTCGTTAATCTTTTAGCGGCGCCGGCGAGCTCATGTGGTTCAAACTCAGGGGTGTTCTCGGCGTTTGAAGGGGTTACCGCGCTCTGCTTAATTGCTGCTAGCTCTGGTGTGTCCGTCTCTTCCTGGTCATCTGGCAGGATGGCAGACAACATCGCTGCTGCAGTCGTTCGCCAGTTGGAGGTTTCCCCTTGTGGCGTCCGCAGAAATAACACTGTCTCTTCTCTTCTGAGTTTGCCCGTGATTGTTCTGTAGGGTATTCCCCAGGGCTCTCTGTTGCCTTTTCTTGTTACCAATTCTCGCCAGCTTTCGTTTTTGGCTGTCGCGATCATCTGCGTAAATTCTCTTCTTATTTTTCTGTACCGCAGTTTCTCTTGTACCCTCGCTGCGGGGTCCTTTGTCACCTGGTACCTTCTCCTTGCTCGGTAGGTGTTCCTCTTTGCTCGTGTGAGCTCTGAGGTCCACCATGGTACCGACCTAAAGTGCCATTCTTTCCTGGGGATGGCCGCATCGCAGGCTTTTATAAGGACTGCCTGAATTTGTTCGGCCATCCGCTCAACATCTTCAGCCTGCTGGAGGGTTGTCCCTCGGAGTATCTCGCTTTCTTCCGTGATAACTCTCTGGGACACTTCCCAGTTGGCTTTCCGCATGTTGTATCGTCTCTCCTGAAGCTGCGGCTTGGCGGTTCGCTTTTCGAGATCTAGGCGCGTCTCCAGTATTCTATGGTCACTGGAGGTTCCGTCCTCGTGAACTTTCCATTCTCTCACGAGCGGTATTGCCTCTGGACTTGCTAGTGTTACGTCTATATTTGATCGTCCTCGAGTCGTTTCGAACGTGTGGGCCTGTCCCGGTTGATTGAGGACATGGAGGCCATACTGTGCTATGACAGCTTCTAGAGCTTTTCCTCTGTCATCTTCGCTCTTGCTGCACCACAGCGGCGATTTCGCGTTAGAGTCTAGGCCGATGGTGACTTTTCTGCCTCTTAGGCTCCTCAGTACTTTGTCTAGCTGTTCGATGCCGACTTCTATGTTTTCTGTCGGCGGAAAGTACTGGCTTACCGCGTACAGTTCCATTTCCCCGTCGCTGACCTGCACGCATATGCAATGGGTTGTGCAGAGTCCAGCTACTTCCAGTGGTGTTAGGTGCTTTGACTTTACGCCTACTGCTGCCATTGGCGGATCGTTTTTCGTTCCTCGACAGGCAATCGCGATTCCCGTTCCAAGTCCAGGTATTTTCCCGTCAATGCTGTATGGCTCTTGCATCAGCAAGATTTCGTCGCCATCAGCTCTTATCTGCGTCCTGATCTCATAGGGGACGGTTTTGGATCTCTGCATGTTGTGCTGCAGGATCCGTATCCCCCTTTTCCTCCCATGTCCTACTCTGTTTTCGTTATATTTCTTATTCATAGTTGGTTCTTGAGATTAATGCTTCCAGCGCTTTCTTGTGCATGGGGCAGTTTGAGTCTGAGGCTGCGTGGTCCCCCTTCTTTCCTGCCTTTCCTGCAGTTAACGCAGCTGGCGTGTTTCTCTTTACTGGTGCAGGCTTTCGTGCTATGCCCGCTTTCTGCGCAGTGTGCGCAGATCTCGTAGTTAACGCGGCAGTATTTGGCCACGTGCCCGTAGCTCTGACATTTGTAGCATCGGCTTATAGCTATAAAGTCTCGGACCTTACATGCATTCCAGGAGATGAATATTTTCCCTTTTAGGAGTTTCTCCCTTACCTGTGGGGGTACCTCCAGTACCCAGTTCGTCTCTTCTGCATCCTTGCGGCCCGTCTTGAAGCAGAACTTGATAGCCTCTACATCTTCTTCGCTTAGCCTTTCCTGGTTCTGCTTCTTGATGCAGTTCGCAATTTCTTTTTCCGGGATGTCCCTGGGAACGTCGAATAGTATCATCCTGGGCGCCCTTCTTTGCGGGGTGCTGGTTTTCAGTCCAGCCTCCTTTAGCTTTGCGTTCTCTGTGAACGCCTTTAGGCTCTCTGGTTTCGTTGTTTCCACCGCCAAGCCATTGCCGCCAATTTTCCTTACCGCGGTGACCTGTATTCCCTTCTTACGGGGGTTTACAAGCGTGAATACCGCGTCTAGCGCTTCTTCGCTTGTCTTGATGCTGCCGTCACCTTGTTCCGGTCGGATGATTACCACATTTTTCGGTGGTTTTATCGTTATTTGCCCCACCTTGCTGCTCGTCATCCCAACCTTTTCAGCGTATGTCGGCTTCCTCGGTTCAGTCACCGTAGTCTTCTTGACCGCAGTTTCTAGTCTCTTGCTGACTAGCAGCGACTTGTTAACTGCGCTCAGTATTTCGGTGCTCTTTTGCTCCGTGCCTGCGCTTTGTTCCAGCCTTCCTTTCAGGAAGCTGTTCTCTATCAGAAGGTCCTCGAGGAGCCCTCGCATTTCCGTGAAATGCCTCATTATTGTCGCCGTTTGGTCTTTGTTAATCTTCTTGGCCGGATCGAGGCAGTAGGCGAGCATTTTCTTTTCTATCTCCTTGGCCTGTTGCCGTATTTCCGGCGTTGCCTTCTTTATTTCTTGCTCCGTGCGGGGTTCCTATTTGGCCTCCTTTTCCTCCTCTTCTGTTCTCTTCCTCTTTTTCATTTCAGGGCTCAGTTTTTCCGGAGTTGAGCCCCCCGGTTTCTGTGTTTTTAGTGGTTGCAGCACCACTCTTGCCTTGGCGGTTGGTGGAGATTGGCCCGGCATTTTAGTCTGTCCGCTGTACTTGCGCGCACTTAGCGGAGTCCAAAGAAGGTTACTGTTTGTGTTCTCTCTTTCTTCTGTCGACTGGTTATCGGCAGTCTTCTGGTTATCGACTGCCGCCTTATTTTTAGTTGCAGCCACGCTGCCGGGTGCCGTCCTCTTACCGACAGTCGTCTTAGTGCCAGCAGCGGTCCTGTTACCGACTGCCGTTTTATTATCGGCCGCTGATTCGCTGCCGACTGCCACGTTACCGGCTGCCCTGTTACCGACGGCCGTGTTACCGACGGCCGCGTTACCGACGGCCGTGTTACCGACGGCCGTGTTACCGACGGCCGTGTTATCGACGGCTGTGTTACCTACTGCAGGCGTGTTACCGACTGCCTACTAGTATTGTCTACTGTTGCTATTTTATTATTTTCGTCTTACCTGGTGCTGAGTCTGTGGTGGTTTGCTCCGCGTCTCTTATGCGGACGGTGCTGGTCAACCACTTTCTCTTGCCTTATTTCTATTTCACTGTCACTTGTTTGCCGGCTGGACGCTAAGTCCAGCGGCGTATTGCTTCACGCTCGCGGATTGTAAGTCCAGCGGCGTATTGCCTTGTGGTTGTAGTCTAAGTTCAGCGGCGTATTGCTTTGCTCTTTCACACACTAAGTTCAAGGCGTAGCGGCGGCACTGGTAGACCACTTTCACTGGCACTATGTTTATTATATCGCGCGCGCACGGCACTAAGTCCAGCGGCGTATTGCTTCGTGAATCGAGTCTAAGTCCAGCGGCGTATTGCTTTTCGCACTCACACGCTAAGTTCGAGGCGTAGCGGCGACACTGGTAGACCACTTTCACTGGCACTTTGTTATTGTATTTCGCGCGCACGGCACTAAGTCCAGCGGCGTATTGCTTTGTGAACGCTGGTTCCAAGTCCAGCGTCGTATTGCTTTGCGAACTCACACTTTAAGTTCACCAAAGGCGTATAGGCGTTGTTGGTTAGCCACTTTTACTAGTTTCTTGTTTAGTTCTTTATTCCACCAGCTACAGCGCGTTTGGAACTAGGGTCGACGTCGTCTTACTTTGTGAACGCTACTCTAAGTCCCGCAGCTTGTGACTTTGTGGACGATGGCTTGTAGTACACAAGTAGCCCACGTGGTGGCGCTGTAGTCGCGCGTCCCAATATGGCTTCCACTTTGCACTAACCTCAGCCACGTTTTTCTTTTCGCTCTCTGGCGTTTGCTAAAGAGAACTCCACAGTTCTTTTTAAACACTTTTACTCCGAAGCACTTACACTTCACTTCCTCATTACTTGTTTGCCCGATTTCTTTAATTTTCTGCGATTTAGCGATCAAATAGTACGGAGCGACGTGAACCCGTGCTCACTACTTGCCGCCATCTTTGGAACTCCATGGCCTCCTCCTGGCCATCTACCGCTGCTGCTGCTGCTACCGTTGTTGCTGCTGCGGGGTGCCTCCCTGAACTTCTCCCGCGGGGGCTGGATAGAGGGTGATTGGTTTCCTCCTCGTCCTCCTGCTGCTAGTTTTTTTCGGCGGCGAGCATGCCGCCCCGCCCATCCTGTGATTGGCGGGTGCCCCGAGCGATTCGCACAGGGGGCACTTGGGTGCGGATGCGGGACAGCCTCTCGCACGGTGTCCGCTCCCGCCGCATCCGTAGCAAAGGTGCCCTCGCTCCACGGTGGACACGCATGTTGCCCTCACGTGTCCCAGATCCAGGCACCTAAAGCACTGAAGCGGCCACTTCGGGATAGCGATGACCCTCGCGGTGGACAATCCCAAGGCGACGTTCCCTGCCCGGGCTACTTTGCGGGCTCCGGCCACCGGGCATTTGACATACGCCGACCCGAAGCCGCCTCTGGAGGTGCCAATCTCCCTGACTTGTACCTCCACGACCCTGCATCCTGCAGCCTAGGCCAGTGCTTGCCTCAGCTCCTCCTTTCCCATGGAGATGTCTATCCCGACCGCCCTCAGCTCCGCTATCCTCGTGGGAGCTGCCACTTTGACCTCGGTCGGGTCTAGTATTCTCGTCAGGTGATTCGCCAACTGCGTCGCCTTCTCCCTGTCTTTGTCCCCGGGCACCTTGATTATTATGGCGCCCGTCATGGCCTTCCTCATCCCCATTGACGTGACGCCAATCTCCTTCAGTGGGACGTTCCGCCTGACCGTGGCTATCACCTCTGCGTAGGACATCTTTGATCCCTCGCAGAATGTTAAAGTCACCGCAGATGTCCGCGGTGTGCGAGGGAGCGTGGCCGTCCTTGATGTCGACGTCGGCCCTTTGGCCGCGGTAGCGGCACCGCCGCTCGATTTTGGCACGCCCGTCGTCCTCCCCTGTGGTTGCTGTTGCTGCCGGCGTTTCGTCATCAGTGGTACGGACACTGGCGCCGCAGCCCTGCCCCCTTTTACTGCCGCATTTCCAGCAGCAGTTGCCATCCCCTTCTTCTTGGTCTCCTTCCTCCGCGTTCCTTTCGATGCCATCACTCTCCATTCGTCTCCCTCCTACCTCCTCGGAAGTGTTGGAGATGGCATCTCGACGGCGGTGGTGATGTGGCCTGCCGCAGATCGCTCCGGCGATTTCTGCCGCGTTGCGGGTTTGTACATTTGGCGGCTCCCGAAACGCTCCTCGATCGCTCTGATTATGGAGGGTCCGATCTTCTCGACCCTCCTCTCCACGGCAGCGAGACGCGCACTCTCGCTCTTACCCTCGCGCAGAGGGCGGCCAGACTGGGATGCCGTGCCACCACACCGCGGGCACTCGTGCGCACAGGCAGCCCCCCTTGCCAGCTCGTTGCTTAGGGCTCCGTTTTTTCTTCTATCACGAACATCCTCGCATCGGCGAGTCTGGCCGCCCCAGCTTTGCTGCCGTGTGTCGCATCCATCCTCTCCGATGTTTCGTTCGTCCATGCGGCGGTGAGGAAATTCGCCGCATCCTTCAGGGTCTTGACGAACGTCCCATTCCGATTGGACGACGTCGTCGCAACCCTCATTATTTCGGAGAGCTGCCTGACTACTTCGGCGCTGACGTCCGCCGCCGAACTCGTCCTCACCTGCATCCTCAGCTCTTCCGAGACGTCCGGGGTCGTGCTTGCAAGTTTCCTCTTCTTGTCCCGGGACACCTTCGAAGCCACCGATGAGCGTGACACGAACGAGGCGACCTACTCATCGTCGTCGGACCACGCTCGTGCCCGCGGTCCTCCTACTGTCATAGGCAGCGCGGTGTCGCCTCTCGAGGCCGGAACGAGGAAATCGTTCTCCCGGGTGCTCGACGTCCTCCGCGCGGCAGCCCTGGTTAGTCTTCTTGGAGGTTCGGTGTCTTCCTCGGACACCTCCATCCTCCTGATTCCCATCGATCCACCAGGTGCAGATACCCAAACGGGGTCCTGGCGGTCCACCCCCGAGTGGCCGTGGTCGTAGGATGACGACACAGTGGGGCCCACTTCATTACCCACAACTGTGCCGGTACTGGGGTATACCTCTCCTGCACCGTAAACGTTTTTTGCGTTCATTCCTCTGTCCATTGTATTAGTTTTATCGCCAGAGTCGTCAACAACTGTTCCCATCCTGGTGCCACTCACTCTTTCGCACCCTACCCCGGTCAAGGCCGGTGCAGGGTGACAGGGAGCCCCACGAGATGGTGAGGTGAGTGGTCTTGGCAGGTATGGGCCCGCCAACTTCTCCGAAATTCCCCGCACCGGATCAGCAAACTGACGGGTCCCAAGGACCGACCAGCCGCCACCCGACTATAGGGGAATATCAGATCCATCGGGGTTTCCCAGGGCGTGGTACTACGCCCTGAGAACCCATACCCACCTCGTGCTCCCCTTTAATAAGCGATATCTGGGTTTATGCTTACCCCTGACCAATATAAATATGCGGATACCATCGCGAGCAGTTCAGTTATTAGTCGAGTTATTGTTCGAGTTATCATACGAGTTATTATTCGAGCTATTAGCAGTGATTACTGGAGTATCGAATTATTCCCGAGCGATCATACACTATCCGCCACATGCAAAATTGGATGATCTTGCGTGCTATGCTTGTTGAAATCCAGTTAAAACACTTTATCTCGAAAAACTTCCTCCAGCGTCTTCCTGTTGTCCGGGCTGCATAAGCCAGTGCCCTACCTACAGGTTCTCTTTTTAAACGTTCGCACCGTCGTGTCGCTGCTAGGTCGTGCATCATATCCTCAGGATGATTATGATATCATGGCTCGATATTCATGGCAGTTGTGGTATGTTTTGTTTTGCGCGGGGAGACGCGATCGCGATGAAGCGCGTCAACGGGAGTCGTAAATTCCCATTACGATTATAACAATTGACACCACGAACAGATCGATCCCCATATTTCCTGTGGGATAATAGGGGTGTTTGATATGGAATAAAACTGTAATCAACAGTTCTATAATATTTATATTTTTAACAACTTCTCACACTTAAATATTACGTCGTTTCGCAATGTATTTTTGATGTATATGATTGATAATTGTAGATTTGGTATTTGAGTCGTAGAAGCAGAAAGTAGATTGAATAGAAGTCGTGTAGACCGTAAGGAGGACTGTCCTAAGACTGTATGAACAGTTAAGTGGAATGATATAATGTTATAGGATCAGGAGTTGGCTGACTTCATGAGATGACTGACTCTCCGCTCTCATGCCATTACGGAGCAAAGCTCGGTATGGGTGTGTTGTTCTAAGGAAGAAAGAGGATTCGTTGCTCACACTTTTCGTCAGTAAAAGTGAGGGTACCGATCTGTGATGCCCATTGGTTCTAGTCAACATGAATGATGATAAGAGGAGGAAACCTCCTACCATCGTTGCTAGTGGGTGTCATTGTTCCTGGGAAAAACCAGTTTTTTCGTTATAGAAATATCCGCTTTTTCCGTCAGTTAAATACTGCTTTCTCCGTAATTTAATAGAGCATAATAAACCTAAGGACTTTTCTAAGAGCTAGCCATAAACCGAAAATATTTCTAGGATTTGAAATTCTTTCAGAACAAACAGATTAACTTAAGGAGCATATGTTAGTAATTAAGCTAAAAAGTTAAAGTTTATGGTGGCTCCTTAGGTTTATAGTGGGTCGGACTAACGGAACGCGGGCCGTTGGCTGCCAGGCAACAAGGGATGGCGTGCTGATTGTTTTACGCACCATAACACTAGTAATTCACCATTCGCGAGCCTTATGTTACTCTTGAAGAGTAGAGATGGTACAGATAGATTATGTGTAGATTTCCAAGAGCTAAATAAAAATATGGTCGCGGATCAGTATTCTCTAGCTCTTATTGCGGATCAAATCGCGAGATTGCAAGAAGCTAGATACTTTATTACACTGGACATGGCCAACGGATTTCACCAAATCCCTTTTCATTCTAATTCTACGGAATATTTGTTATATTTGTTACCCCGATGGTTGATAGTATTCGTGACTAGGCAGATCGTCCTTTTTTGTTCCGGGATTTCGTTCAACAGTGTTGGGTTCCAGCTCGGCCAGTTTTCTTCATTCTACTTAAGCCACTCTGGTCCGGTTTTCCAAATGGTAGGGTGTAGGAATTCCTTGGGCGTTTAACCTCGGGAGATTAGATCCACTGGGTTGTCGATGGTGGGTACATGACGCGATATTAGTCTTGGTTTGAATTTTGAATATGAAAATAAACACAATCGCTTGTAAGTGTGTGACGTGGACTTAATCCACTGGAGCACGATGATGGCAGTTTCGTTCTGTTTAGCAGGCGAGAAGGTAGCGTCAGCTGGTGTTTATTGCAACCAGCAATAGCTCCACTTTCGGCTAACCTGCTATGTGCGGGAATACTAGCACGGGATAGGCTAAAATTGTTCGAGAGTAGATTATTGATTTAAAATAGTTTATTTTGATTCGTACTCGATTGACAATTGATGTTGTTACGTTTTTATTTCGATTGTTCTCGAATTGTCGTATTCCTTAGTAATTCTGTCGACAATTGAGTGGGTAGCGTTGACTAATGTTTAATGCGATTACCAATTAAACTTCACGTTTCGACTAACCTGCTACGCGCAGGGGTACTAGCACGAGAGAGGATCAAAGTTGGTGAAAATAAGTGTTTGTTTAATCTAATTATATTATAAGGCGAATGTTTTCCACAACAAAAGTTTATTCTGATTCTAATTGGTTATTAACAGAGTTATTGTTGAAATTTAGAATACTCGAAATTACAATTGTGCGCGATACGCTTTACTTATTACAAGATTTTAATTTATGTGATTTTCAATAATTTACAAGTTGACAAATACAAGCACGTCGATTAACAAAACTGATAAGAACTGAGAACTAAATGAAACAAAGAACTAAAAACTAAAGAACTAAAGGATTAAAGAACTTAAGAACTAAGAGCTGAGAAAACTAAGAGATAAAGGAACTAAGAGCTAAGGAACTAGAAGCTAGGGAACTAAAGAACTAAAGAATTAAAAGCCACAGAAACTGAAATATTAAGAGCCTAAGGAATTAAGAACTAATCGCTGTGAAGCAAGAAATTACTTGCCAAAAGTTGAGGGACTGATCACCAAGAACCCAGGAATCAATCACCAAGCACTGAGGAACTAATCACACAGAACTAAGGAATTATTTGAATAATGAACAAATAATAATCTGAATAATAATTAGCACAATCTGAATAATAATGAATACAATCTGAAGAAATAAATGAACTAATATGAACGTCCTTCCATGTTGTTACGTGTATTAATAGTTTGTTCAAACATAGAAGAGGGGGGGGGGTGTCATGTAGCGGTTTGCGAAGCTAGAATTCGATTTCTAACCGAATTGTTAGATTTTATTTCGAGTTGAGGCGCCGTCTCGCGCTATTGGTAGATTTTAGCCCTTTGTTACGGCGCGTGCGCAGTGCCAGACGTGACAATATAAATATAGTGACTCGGAGAAGCCACGAACAGAAATTTGAAACAGTAATTGTGAGACAGTAGTTTTGATATAGCAATTTTGAAACAGTGATTTCGAGTAGTAGTTTTGAAGCAATAGTCGGAGCAGTTTTGGAGTTTGAATTCGAGTGAACTAATCTGTGTTCGCCTACTGAACATTTTAACTATCAACTGTCCATCGAGGACACACCAATTGTCAATCGAGTAAGATGCGAAATAAATTATTTTAAACCAAGGATCTACTCTAAATCAACTTTAATCCTTTCTTGTGCTAGTATTCCCGCACATAGCGGGTTAGCCGAAAGTGAAGCTATTGCTGGTTGTATTAAACGCCAGCTGACGCTATATTTTCGTTCGCCCGTTAAATAGAACGTAACAACCACGACCACCAGCATATCAGCAAACTCTATTCCTCAATTTATCTGTCTCAGGTTTCTAGTTCCACCGTCTTATCATAAACGACCCTCCTCCGATGGGTCGCCACAGTCTTCTAGCGGTTCTACAAGATTCGATCCTAAGATCAGAACTCATTTGAATTCGAAACTCGAAACAAACACTACCACATCAACCGCCTAGCGAGAGCAACTCCCCAACACGTCCGCTCTCCATCGCGTCCCAAACCGTAATCTAATCCTTCAAAATCTAATAAAATTATTTTTTTTCTTTCGATTTCGTTCATGCAACGAAAGGTACACGTAAGAAATAACTGGTTAAATATAACAAATTTAGATAAAATATCCATTTTCATCGACTACTATATAGACGAACTAATAGCTAGTAATTAGATTTAACGATTTTCTATTGTTTTTCGTGCAGATTACGTACGAGTTCGTACGATAATGTGCGAATCTAGAAAAAGATTCAATTAGCAGGACAGCTTATAAATTGATCTATAAATCATATCCTAATAATTTTGGCCGAGGAAAGGTCCTTCTCGTCGATAATACTTTTCATCAATGTACAATAATAGCAATTGGAAAATTTCAATTATTTTTATATAGCTCATTTTCTAGAAATATTTCGCATTACGGATATTGCAAGTAGTGTGAAAGACATCAGAGAAAGAGATTTTTTAATTACTTTAGGTATGAGTTTTTTAAGAAATTTGTAATGTGAACAAATTAAATTCTTCCTAAAATTTAGAGCTAAAAGTTCATTTAACATTAGATACTCTTAAAACTCTCCATCAAAATATTACAATTTTATTACCACTTTGCTATTAAAAATTTTTACGTACCTTATTTCCTAGTAAGATAATTTATGACTGAAAAGTTGCAGATACGACTTGGAAGTTATAAGTTTCTATCTGATTGTAATTATCGTACGTCATATGACGAAGTAATTCATGCAGAAAACGATATTAGATTAAAACACATATTTACAAAATTGCCAAATTTATTTCATTTTAAAAGAAATTTCCTATTATCTATAATACCTTATTGTGCGAAATTTTCCAAAATTATGTTCCTGTTGTTTCCTTAATTATTATGCATAAAAATATGAATGTTACCAAGTACGGGAAAGTTTGAATTCGATTCCGGTTGACGGTAGCACGTAGTGGTGATATTGTTTTGTCCGGAGTTTGTTTACTTTTACATCTCGTACATCGAAACGTTGTCAATGCCTCGAGCAAAAAAACATGGATTACTCTTGATTCGACTCGTCCTATGACTCATGTGCCGCTACAGAACAAAGAAGAAATAGGTAGGTATTCCGGGAGTTTCAGAGTTTCCAGTTTTGAGAATCTGAGGATTTTATAGTACTTCGGATTGCAATTTCGGCAATATAAAATTTAAGAAGCGAAAGGCTGTGCTTCTTTGAGTACTTTGAGTACTTACGAGGTAAGTTAGTAGGAAAATTATTTGGAAAAACATTTCACAGGATATAATTATTGAGATATGTGTGATTTTGTGTGCTACAATGGATTAAACGCGTAGTAGTGACACGCATATGTGAGTATGAGTGTATGTGGGAATATGTGCGTGCGCAACGTTCCGTAGAACTCGTAGAAGCTGATAAGACAGAAAGTGCTGAGACATGTGCAATGTGTATCTACGAATATCTGGTAAATCACATATTAAATAAGTATGAAAGTATTTTAATATCATTTTTACGTGTAATGTGAGTGTTGCTATACGTTCATTTCGGCGAGAAAGATCCACAATTCCCAACAATAATAAGACTATTAAACTGTTATAAAAGTAATATAGAAACATGGTTTATTAAAGAGGTTATTTACAATGTAATGCTTTGTCCTTGTTGAAGTATTTACTTCTAGAAAAACTCGACATCTTTTTCTTTCGTATATCCGTGACCTGGACACCGCTGTTACGATGAAAATAGAACTTGGTGAAACAAAAAAGTTAACGAAAAGGAGAGGTCCATATTATTGTGTCCTTGAATATGAATTTTGTTTTTGGGTCACACGGTCTAGAAACAAAAGAGCTGTAAGTAGACTTTTATTGCTGTTTCGTGTAACTTTCAGCTAGAGTTACACACCAAGGTTAATTTTTTGGTAATATCCTTTGCTGTCAATGTATCAACCTTCTCCCTATTATATTGTATTGTAATGTAACACTGCTACGGTGAGGATTTGGATCAGCATATACTATATCTATGCTTATACTTACTTCAATATATATTTCTATCAGAAATTTATCCACGCGTTCCTCTATCGGATAACCTCAACAATCCAGAAGCACTTTTTCGGATGATAGTATTATGATATCTACGATGATTTTATTACATTATTAGTCAGCTCTAATAATTGCATAACTAATAATTCTCTAAATTTTCTGATATTTGTATCCTTCTTTGTTGTAATCTTGTAAACTATTGAAACGTTTACAACTGTAATTCCCAGAAGAAGTTGAATGCCAAATTTCCGGTACCGTTTGAGTTCTTTTCTAATTGTAGTGGCATAAGAAACCATTTGATCCGAATAATCTATATCACGCTTTATGGAATGCAAGAACAGCTAGTAGTTTCAATTTTCCAGATGACTCTGTTGGCTTGTAGAAGCAGCATGAATGTTACGAATATTTCTTGTACCTGGTACCGTGATTGAAGTGTGCTTTGTTGATAAATCTCACGAATCTTCCCATTTGAGTACATCAATATCATTCTTTAATACATATATTAACTTATAAATTAATATATATTAAGTTCTAAAAAACAGCAAAAACTTCTTTGGATAATATCTCTTCTGTTTTTAAAATAAATTAGTGGATAGTGTACGTCACAGATTGACAGAAGTATTAAAAAGTAAGGGAAAATCGACTAAATATTAAATGGAAGGATAACAAAATTAACAAAATAACTCTGATTCTTAGATACTTGTCAGCACGTTTTCAAACTCAAAACAAAAATTGCCTTTTTTCGAACTCTGGAAAAAATTAAATTTTCTCTTAGAATTGTGTTTTCACTATGAAACAATATAATTCAAATTCGTCGCAATTCAGTTTAAATGAGTCTTCTCGAGTCCGTCGATACTTTCGGTCCTAGGCCCTGTATTCCCTTATTCCATCGTGATATTTCTAATGGCTGAATTCAAGCTACAACCTTAGCCTTGTCATCAGAGAAGCGGCTAAATACTACAATAGTCAAAGCTCATGAATTCGTATTCAATGCTTTACTATAATTTTATTTCCGTTCGCAGCGTCTCTAAGTTCCGAAATCAGTGCGTCGATGATCATCCTATGCTCAAACTCTACACGTATAGGGGTAATCTTCACACTATCATACCGCAGCAACATAGCTGGACCGTGAACCAGCTCCTCCCATTTCATAAAATAGAAAGGCGTCGGTCCACTAGAAGAGGCCAGTTACTTGGAAATAAGAACAGAAATCGCTCGTAACATCTAAGACCATACTTCCAAACTTTCCCTCCAGCCGCGTACAACCAATAAGAAACTGCTTTTATATATCTATTACTAAAATACGTCTTATCCTCGATAATATTTCCCATCAACCAAAAATTTCGGGAACACCACTCTTGCCCCCCTTACAAATGTAATATTATAAAAGAACTTCCGAGCAGCCGATTATATCAAGCCGACTGTATCGAAGTTCTACAGTAATTTTTCTATACTTGCAGATTTTTCCCCAACACGCGATGTGGCGAGTGGATAGCTACAACTCTATAGAACTAACTAAAATAATTTCAAACCACGAGAAATACCAAAAATCTCTAATGAGACGACTCAACCACGGTGGAACTCACTACGATCAGACTATGTCTCTGTCAAGAAATGTTGAAGTGGTCGCCACTTCTAAGAAAACTCTACATCTGGTCTTTAGTTTTGTCAAGCACTGAAGCCATCGACAGCGCATAGACAAAAGACTGCCGAGGACAAACCATAAACGGTACACGTGCAACGTTGGCTTCAGGGTTTTTCAGTTATAGGGTAACACTGCTAGCGTGCGGATCTGGACCAGCTCATACATATTATATTCCTTCTTTGTATTTACGCTTCAGCTTAAAATATATATATTTTCTATCTTACAATTTATCCACGCGTCTCTTTGCATTCCTATACATTTAATAACCTCAACAAGAAACAAGACCATAAGGTGGCGAACCTCTTCACAAAGTTGCGAGTGGACATCGAACACTGCGCCTGGGGATATACCGAACCGTATAACAACATGGCGTATCAAGAACCATTACAAGTGGTATTACAAAATGGTTATACAAATCGCAATCTTCCACCTCGTCAAGGGTCCAGCAACAACAAGGCATCTGTCATCCCATGAATTCTTACTACTGTTAACAATCTTACAAGCTCGTCAACAGCTCAAACATCAACGTTAGTCATTCAACTTATTACCTGCACTTTGACTGGCAAGTACCATAGGCCCATGTGCAACCGTTAATTAAATTCATTCAATATTATTCGATTTAATTAATTAATTTTAATTTAAGGAACGGCACTGCAGCCCTATCAATAAATAACTACCAAGCATATCATCTTGGTAAGGTGAGCCAATGTTTATATATAACTATTTTACTCTTCATTCTAAATTCTCAAATCATACTACTATATCTTAGATTAACTACTTACACTTTAATCGAAATGATACTGTTACAACTTTCCTTTAATGTTACTACGTTCTTCTACAAAATTAATCAAACATTAAATTTATTTAATTTTTACGGCCTGCATGCCTAGCCCTGTCAGTGATAAAGAAATTTACCCTCCTACCCTTGACAAGGTAAGACTGATTATATAAAATGCTATTTCTTTTATTCACAATTTGTTGTTTAAATCCTCCTAATGTGTTTCCGATTTTAACCACTACCGTTCCTTTATACTTAAGCTCCAATGACTACCACTTTATTTTTATATTTATTATGCTTTCTAACTCACTTTGGCCATTATATTATAAAAAAATTTTTTTTTAATGGTGCAAGCCCCATCGATACCAATAATTCATCCACTTTCCCTTTGACAGAGTAATACTGCTAAACAAAATGACTATTTCGTTTTAATTCCCAATTTCTAGTCCTACGTATGCATTTCTTATTAACGCTTATTATTACATAACCCAACCACGATAACGGCTATTTTTATAATAAATATTGTAAAATCAACTCTTATAAAAATCATATTTATTATATTTTATTATTATATCTTCCTGCTTGACATTGCATGTCTATGAGCCATTGTTGGTCCAATCATAAATATTTCTTTTGTTGTATTTAATACTAGATACACCAATTTTGACCGATAAGCCATTTTATTTTAATTTTATTTAATTTATTTTAATTATCCTGTTTTTCATTTATTACTTTACCTCCTTTGTTTTCAACTTTACCTCCTTCGTTCTATGTTAAATTTATTTCGAATAACATTAATCTTAATTTAGTTACACTTCCCTACCTGTGTATTTGTATTATGTAGCGATATATACTATCTGCCATATACCACGGTCAATTTAATTCATTTTATTACTTAATTAGGACGAATCAGCTTCTTTCTATAATTATCAATTCAAATCAATTTATATTATTATTATTTATTTATTACATGGCCATTGCCCAAATTGACCTTTATTTTACAACGAACTACTATTATTTAAACTCTTAACATCGGCACCTAATACAAGAATATTCAAACTGTATAGATAATTAATATTTAATATTAAATTAGATATTCATTTTAATTACATGTTAATTTTATTATCTACCCTATCTTTCTGTCTGACCTTTTTCTTTTTTTTTTTTTTTAACGCGAGGAAATCATCATGGACACCCGGCCGCCCTCTGGGAGGCGGCGGATAGTGTTGGACTCTTACCGACTAAAACCCCACGGTGGTCGTCATAACATTTGGCAGGAGTGTCCCCGTTCCTTTCTTTTGAAATGCTACCGCGATACTCCTTCGTCGTCGTCTCCCTTCGATATTGCGGGAGGCGTCCTGATTCAGTTGGATCGCTAGGGGAGGATCACCCACCCCCAACCCCGTTCCTTGTACCGTCGTGCGATTAACTTAATATTAATTTAGCTCACTTTAACATTAATTAGAATCCAATAAACGCTTACTCACTCAATAACATTAATCGTTATATCGATTTTAGCTCCGCTACGCCTTCCAATTTAGCCAGCGACTTTTTGCATCCGTTAAATCCTTTCATCTTATTCAAGTCAACAGTAAACTAAAATCACACTCTAATGACACTAATTATTTCACTGGATCCTATCCATTCTTTTAGGTACTCCAATATTCCGCCACTTATTCCACCCCAAATGGGAGTTATCGATCGCTATCTAGCTCGTTAAAAATTGGTATTTCTCATGTTTTCTTTAAACTAACTCCACCCACGTTATGACACACCTACCCCTAACCAACTACTATTACAACTAGCCTTATGCTCACGAGCGCGAGCTCGCGGTAAACACGTCCGTACGCAACGGCGTCTCGAGTTGAACTCCCGTTTTGCTGCTAATTAAACTCGGTTTGTCTGATTTCTAAGATTTGATGTGTTTTACATAATACGTCGATCTGCACATTTTTAAGGATAACGATATAATGATTTTCAATCTGTAAAGGTACGAACGTCAATTCTTCCAGTGACTGTCTGTTGGTTACTAATTAATTCGATTCTACATTCAGGTGAATTGATTCTATTGTGACTTGGTTGAGTTCCCTTACAAATGTGGATGATTGCCGTTCGTTTATATTTGTTTAAGTAGTGACTATCGACAAAGGTGTATTGTTCTAAGTCGGTCAGTATTAGATCAGTTTTTACTGCAACTGCGATAAATACAGAGCTTTGCTTGAAAGGTATGGGATGAATTTGTATTATTTTCCATTTGTTGTCTTCTGAAAGTGGTGCAGTTATCGCATATATAAGTTTATTATCATTTATCCATAATTTCAGTTTACTTAGGTCTAGAATTAAAAATTGAAACGTTTGAACTAAAGGATCGATATGGTTACTCATAAAGTTTTGTTTCGCTATTTGGTCGAATGTTTTAAAGAATTGTTTAGGTTCTATAATTTGTGCGTTTATGATTCCTTTTTCTGATATGACAGGACTAAAAATTTCGTCGTTGTTAATATGGAACTCCGATATGGCAGATTCAGTCTGGATGAGTAAAGAGATCAATATTTCGTTTTTCTCTTTATGGTTTTCAATCTTGCGTTGGTAAGGTTTTCGAGTTGATTCGTCTTAGTATCGTCTAGTACGTGTTTGATGTGCAGTATGGTTACTAAGGATAGTTTTTATTTTGTTGTTGGAGTCAAACAATGTATCAACGTTTTCGTTAATGAGTTCTAAATCTTTTTCGAGGAGAGTTATAAATAGAGTTTTAGATACTGAGCTTATGACGTTGAGCAGTCCGCGATCGCTTCTATAGTGTAATAACAATTTTAAGTTGATGCGTTAGGTTTTGGAGATTTCTATACTTAATTTTTAGATTGTTTATTTCTAGTATGTAAGCGTAAGGTGGTTTGCATTAACGATTTATTGGCTCAATTACATGTTGTAATCTATTGGTTTGATCGATTGGGTCATTAAGGTCCACTATAAGAGTGATACCTACTTGTTCATTATACAGAAAGCAATCGTCGATATGTTCTAAGAAAACGTTGGCATAATTTAGTGGTCTTACTACTAGGTCGTTTTGAATGTATTCAAGAGTCAGAATTATCCATGGTCGCCTTCATGAAAAATAAGGCTTTAATCTGTTACCGTGGATTCTTTGCGTTTAACCATTGGAATATTCAATAAGAAAAGTGGGTGAACTGGATGAGGGGATTGCTGCCGGTCCGAGCTATTCCTGGTCTAATTTGTTAGTTTTGTGATCGTATATTTTATCTTTTACTTGGAATATCGTTTGGGTTTTGATAATTTTTCGAATCTGATCTCTCTGATATCGCCTTTTGTTTGATTCGGTAATTTTACCTTGACTATATAGGCATTATGTCGATTTTTCCAAAGGCTAAATAATTGTTCTTTAGATAGGGTGAGGGTGTTTGATGTTGAGGATGGCGTATTAGCTTGTCGTCCGAATGTCAGTTCGAAAGGGTTATGTCCGGTCGTTTCGTGTACTGAAGTATTATTATCCCATACATATTAGTTTTAGGTTTTCGTCCCAGTCGTTTCGTCGGTCGGTCGTGCAAGTTCGAGTAAGATCTTTTACTACGGCATGTGTTCGTTCGAGGGATCCGTTACACACGTGATTATAGGGAAAACGGTGGCGTGATCCGAGCGTAGTGGGGGTCGTCTCCCCGAGAAAACAAAGAAACGATCTAAGGGCGATGAGTCTCTTTTGAAGACTCAAACGGCATACATCGAGAGGTCTAACGATTAAAATTAAAGTCGCTTAGTCTAACGAATTCAGTGAGAGATATCGTAAAGTCGGGTCGAATTTCTATAACGCATTAACTGTATTCACCGCTAAATAATTTGTGGTGTCTTTATTATTACATAATTTATTGTTAAATATACAAGATATATTGACCTGTTAACGCAGTCTTAAATTCATTGAACCAGTTCTGTTATCTTAACCGAAACAGGGGAACGACTAATTGGCGGCGTCGATTATACAAATCGTAGCGAGAATTTACGTCTCTCGCTGACGCGCTTCCTCGCAACCGCGTTTCTCCGCGAACGGTCGTAACAAGTCCTAAGAATGATTTTACACGAGTCGCGGTTTTTGGTATTTTAAAATTTTTCACGGCTTGAATCTTTTTGGGATTGGGATTTATTCCTTCTTTTGTTACAATTTGTCCTAGATATTCTAACTCGGGTTTCAAAAATTCGCATTTGTCCGGTTGTATCTTTAATCCTAAATTTTGTAATGTGTCTAACATAATAGCTAGATTTCGGTTATGCTCTTGGATGGTGCTTCTGAATATTATGATGTCGTCCAGTTATTTCTTATGAATCCCCGTAGCGCGGTATCCATCATGCGTTGGAACGTTGCCCGTACGTTTCTGAATTTGAGGGGAATGCGATTATATTTTTTTTTATTATTATTTAATTTGTACTTTACAATTTGTTCAGCTGGACATTTGGTTAATTTTTCTAAGTTAATTGCTAAGTAACACGTGGATGGCTACCCCCAGCGGAATACCATCTTCGAGTTTGACTATTTTATCTCTTTAGTGAGGTCAGTGGAGTGTTTTCTTTTTAGTCTTCTTTCTATGAGAGTTTTGCTCGCTTCAACAGCCAGCTGGTTTGGATGTGTTGCCACTCTTTCCTTGTATTTTTCTGCATACCTCCAGATTTCATCTTCGATCGTTGGTATTTTTAAGTCTTTCCGTATATCCTCGTTTCTGACATTCCATGGGGCGTTGACTGTTGTTCTGAGTACCTTCGATTGCAGTGACTCTAGTTTATTTCTGTCGCTCATTATTGCTGTCCCCCGTAGTGATAATCCGTACGTCCAAATTGGTTTTATTATCGTTTTGTAGATTTTTAGTTTATTTCCTATGCTGAATTTAGAATTTCGACTAGTTAGCCGGTACATCCCCCTTCTTTATATCCGTATTTTGTTTGTAATTGATTTAATATGTTGTTTCCATGTAAGTTGTGTGTCTAAGTGGAGTCCTAGGTACTTAACTTGCCTTCTTTGTGTTATGTGCGTGCTATTCAATTGGATATTTGGTGGTTTCCGTCTTCTTAGCGTAAATGTAATATGGTTGCATTTACTGGGGCTTGCTTTTATTTGTTTATCTTGTAGCCATTTTTCTATTTTTGTGATGTGTTCTTGTAACAATGTGACTGCTGTTTCCGAAACAGTATGCCTGACTAATACAGCCGTGTCGTCCGCGAATGTCAGTATTTTGCTATTGGCAGTTGTTGGTATGTCGGCCGTGTATATTATGTAATATAATATTGGTCCTAAGACGCTTCCTTGCGATACCCCTGCCTTGATATCTTTTACTTAAGAATATACATCCTCTATTTTTACTACAAAGATTCTGTTGCTTAAGGATGATTTGAGTGAGTGGTGGATTTGTTCCGAGAAGTGTTTTTTGATTGTTTGTAAGAGGTTTTCATGGTTCCATGGTTTTATGGTTTCAGAGTGCGCGTTGAACAAGAAATTACTGAAAGTTTTTTTGTAACTTATCAAGTCTCTATAAAAAGAGATTGATTTAACGTGGATAAATATTTCATACATAAGCGTTTATAAAATGAAAAGATATTTGTACGCGTATTAGCTTTGTGTAAATAATTGTAACCTAAAAATCTGTTCAATGATAGATAGGGTAATGCAGTAACTGGACAGGAAATTATTCTACATATAAAGGTAAATCATGAAAACAAATATACTTAATCTTCTTATTTTATGTCGCTTTTTATTTTTATTACATTTTTGGTTTTTATATACATAACATGTGGAAAACCTGTAGAAATCTTGTCGTATTGATCTACATAACTTTTGTATTTTCTTCGGTAACAATTTCAACAAAGAGGATTTTGATTACCAATCACGTTTATCGCGCCAAATTATTCCAATTTTAAATTCGTCTATCCATCGATTCAAACATATTTTTAACTATCAATTTCTGTAGTTCATATTAAATAAAACTTTAACACTGATTATTGGATGACATATTTATAATTCCTCGGTTTCCGATCGTATTTTAATCATAACTTGGGCAGATCTGAAGAAATGAATTGTATTGTTCTCCAAACATTGACTCAAAGTGAAAAATAATTAGAACGTGTTAATTTATTTTGTTCTTTCACATTTATACCGTGGCTTCTGAACGTATTGATAGACCTTTTACAATTACCATACGCGTATCATACTCACATTTCATTAATGCTGTAATGACATCCAACTATCATAATTATATTTTTAAAATCTTAAACGATTCTGAAAATGAATGCAGAAATTATAAGATATTTAGTACAAGTACATGTACATATATTTTGCGGAGATTATAAAAATATTTAAATTGCAATCATTCATATCATTAGTAAGTTTCGGTATTCAGTGGGACCATTTTTAATATAATACATTATATGCTTAAGGTGACTATACATACTGTATATTAATTTTATACTAAATGTAAGTTTACATTAAATATCGTGCCACTTTTATATATATTTTCAAATTGAAAATATAAATAGGGCAATCTCATTATAGCGCTAACAAAATTTTAAAACGTTTTATATACAACACACAATACGAATATTAAAGTTTTCTGTGAAAAATGTAAATACTTTGCCAAGACACTGTATATATCAATGTTAACAGTATGTTTTTGCATATTCAGCAATAAAAAGAGAAGTAAACTTTCTAAGAATTCTTAGATATTATGTGATTACGTTTTTGCTGACATCCTGTAAAAAAATATGTCAAAATATTTATTATCTTTGTTACACTGCTTCTCGTAGGATTTCTCTGGATAAGGTCCTTCAAACCGAACAAATATTTTAGTTTCATCTTTTAGTTTTAACATTCCTGAATTTATTATCTACTCCGGAAAGGTACGAGAAATCTGGTTTTTCTCACGTATGATGCATCTCCTTAGCAACTTTCTGTCGCGGGCGGTTAGCATTCTTCCTCACTCACCAATCTAGTAGATTAACCAATTAACAGCGACGTCCATTTTCCTCACTTTCCTAACGAAGACTTTCCTTAACGAATCCGATTATCTCGTACCCTTAGCCACACCCATCACAGTTTTTCACCGCAACATCATCGTCACAGAAAGACAGTTCCTCCACGTTGCTTGAGTATTCATCATCTTATCAATTATCGTCTGTCAGTCGAGTTGTACCCGAGAAGTGCGAATCGTCAAGTGTAATCGCGAGCTACGTAATGTGTCGAAAGTAAGAATTGTTAATAAATATACTGTTTAAACATCTCCGAGTGTTTCTTTGGCACCTATCATGTCCTACACATTTCAAATTCAAACGACGTGATCCATTAATTTCGCGATTTCCTGTGTCTTCTACGAGACACTATCTTCCATTATTGTGTGAGAGAGAAATTGGATGATATTAATAACTTAAAAAGAAAGAAACAAAATCAAGAGAACATGGTACTTGCCAAGAGAATAAAAATTGAAAAGTTATAGGAAGTATCAAAGATGAAAAGCAAAGGGAAACGAAACAGTGAGAAACCAGTGAACGATTTAGAAAAGAAATATTCTAAGAAAATGTGTGTTGAACAAACAGGAGAAGAAAAGATAAAACTGGAAGATACCAAACCTTCGGAAAAAGGTTTGAAATATGTACTTCGCAATGTTACTAATGATAAGAATAACGAGCAGGAGCCAAGGATATCTCCGTGTGGATTTTTCTGGGATGCCAACCCTAATTTAGCTCTTCTTCAGGATAAAGAGTCATGTAGCGATAGTGATGATGAGGTAGAGGAAAAGCAAAATTGAGAAATAAGAAATTAAGTGCCGCTGAACGTCGGGAACGAGAAAGACAGAATAAACGTGAAATTCGTCAAAGAGGAGAAGCGCTCGCCAATAACCAGTTACCAAATTCTGTAGATCAGTTCGACGGATCAGTTTTATCTAGTGCAGACAGTTCAATAGTATAGTTACGATATATAGCATACCATTTACAGGCAACAGAAACAGAGAAAGCAAGAGCAGTTGCAAGAAGAGCGAAGAAAACGAATAATTTCAGGGATTGAAAAATTGAACGTTTGAAATGCATGATTGAATTTAGTCTCTAAATTTGGAATTCTTGAATCATTGAATGATATCTTTCAAGTGACAGAGACATCTAACGATTCACTGAAAATATACAGTCGCACGTTGATGGTTCCTGTCGAGGCTGGCAGACAGATGGAACTAGAGAAAACAATTAATACCATGATTGGAAAGTGTAAACGCATTCTCGAGATATCGTTTAATTTGGAGAAGAATTATTAAAAATGGGTTTGAAGGACAGATCGATGCATATTATGTAGAGAACACTGCAATCTTTGCCAGCATCTGAACGTATGTACACAACAGAAATAAAATGTCATAAAGAATAAAATACTAATATAATATAAATTTTACAGATGTAAATCTAATTGCACGGTTTGCGATTATGGAGAACAAATTTGGGGATAAAGAGAGAGCACAAACTCTGTTTGTGCAAATTCTAAATTCTCATCCGAAACGGATGGATATATAATTTTGTTATATTGGTTCCCTAATTAAATCTAACGATATTGATATAGCAAGGTAAAAATATTTTTTCAACTATATTTTGTCTTTTTAATTTCATAGAGAATTTTCCTTATAATAATTTGTATTTACAGGAAAGTTCTAGAGAGATCAGTTGTTCAGACATTACTGCCTAGAAAGATGAAGATCCTCTTTAGAAAATTCATCAATTTTGAAGAACAGCATGGTACTCAGGAAAACATGACTCGTGTTCAACAGATGGTTGTAAAATATGTAGAGAAGCAGTGTACAAGATGACCAAAAATAATAAAACATTTAGACACGTATTTCATTACATCATGTAAGCAAAACCTTAATTACACAGTACCTTGAAAAGTCCAGTTATGTAAAGTTTCCTACCACATATGCAAAATACTATTAATATAGATACATATAAAAATGAAAAAAAGTATTAATAAATTGACATATTTATAATTTCTCTGATCTCGACTGCGTCCTTTTCATTGATTATTCTGTAATGACAAAATCAGAAATATGTCTGATCAAAAATTTTTTAGTACGTTTGAGATACTACTGCTCCACTCTACGGCAATAGTTTTAGCTGACTGATTATTACAGCCACGTCCGCGCTATTGACTTCTTCAGGTTTTGGCAACATTTGAATTGTGCCTGAAATTATACAAGTTGGTTTTGTAGGTACTCAAGTAAATACCCTTGTCCAAGAAGCCTTCGTTTTTGTATTTCCCGTTCGTGGTTATTACGTTTTGCGTCTAGAGATCTCTACCTGATTCATTTATGTAATGTTCTGTATGAAATGTATCGCCGATCAATTTGAAGAGACGCGATTTGAATTTTTTGACGAACTACAAATTTTTAATAGTTAGTAGCCAAAACTGAGAAGCTAAATCAAAAACCGTGCGGTCACCGTCTAATTCTTCGACCGTTGGCTCTTCGGGACGCTTTTGACATTGGTGAAATGTAATTATAGACTATGGACATAGAAATATGGATAGTACCATAGGTCTACTGTCTATTCATCTGTGGATATAATATTCGTGATTCGTGATGTAGTTGCACGTGAGTTGCCTCATTGGTTGTTGCCCCGGTTTAGCCGGTTCCTCCAGCTGGTTTAGGATCAGTTGCCTGCACCCTGTGAAGCAAAAAATCAGAGACTGTTCAAGAATCTTGAAGATAAATCTGTCTTACATTGTTCATTCCAAAATAAAACGATATATCTCATTAAGTTCCACCGAATAAAATATTATACCTATTTGCATGGTAAGGTTTGCTTTCGAAAAGAAATACTATGTACGTAACAAGTTGTGCGATAATAATGACTAAAAAGAGTTGATATTTTCAATTGTATAAAGTGCTTACTTCATAAATGAATTTGTAGGAATGTCCTGGAGAAAGTACTTGTTACGTTCAGAAGCTGGCAAAGATTGCAATGCTCTCTGCATAATATGCCTCGATTTGTCCTTCAAACCCATTCGTAATAATCCTTCTCCACAATTAAACGATATCTCGGGAATATGTTTACACTTTCCAATCATGGTATTAATTGTTTTCTCTAGTTCCATCTGTCTGACAGCCTCGACAAGAACAGTCAACGTGCGATAGTATATTTTCAGTGAATCGTTAGATCTCACTGCCTCTTGAAAAACATCATTCAATGATTCAAGAATTCCAAATTAAGAGACTAAATTCAATCAAGCATTTCAAACGTTCAATTCTTCAATCCCTGAGATTATTCGTTTTTTTCGCTCTTCTTGCAACTGCTCTTGCTTTCTCTATTTCTGTTGTCTGTAAATGGTATGCCATATACTGTAACCATATTATTGAACTGTCTGGGCTAGCTAAAACTAATCTGTCGAACTGATCCACAGAATTTGGTAACCGGTTGTTGGCGTGCGCTTCTCTTTGGCGAATTTCACGTTTATTCTGTCTTTCTTGTTCCCGACGTTCAGCGGCACTTAATTTTTTATTTTTCCGCTTTGGTGGTTCCTCTACTTCATCTTCACAATCGCTAGATGGCTCTTTATCCTCTTCCAGTTTAATCTTTCCTTCCTCCTGTTTGTTCAACACACATTCTCCTTGAATATTCCTTCTCTAAATCTTTCTCTGTTTTTTCTCTGTTTCGTTTCCCTTTGTTTTCCATCTTTGATACTTCTTGCAACTTTTCAATTTTTATTTTTTTGGCGAGTACCACGTACTCTTGACTTTGTTTCTTTCTTTTTAAGTTATTATTATCATCCGATTTCTCTCTCACACAGTATTTCTTTCTAATGGAGATTTTATGATGCTGACAGGCATAATATCGGATTCTTTGGAATTTAATGAGGCGTAACATTTACTTTTAGATTGAATAGTATAAGGTGTTAGATCTGGCTGTAAATCTTTTATGTGACGGCGTACAGGTATCGCAGCTAAAGTTCCGTTACCAATACCTGCTAGGAATATCAAGATAAACCAATTTGTCACCATTAATATTCTATCACGTAACAATTTACCGTCAGGGAATTGTATTTGCTTATTTTATTTGCCACTTATTTTATACACTATTGACGACAACATGGTCAATTCGACAAGCTCGTGTACGTAATTTTTCCATATAATCGTCCCAGAACTTTTCCAAGCAAGTTATTCTGCAATTGAACAACCAAACCATCAGCCGTAATTTGTTCAATCTTTCCAGCAACTCTCTGCTCCTATTTTTCAGATGCAATTGTTCTGCTGTTGCAATATGAATTTTTTACGAGTTCTACTATTTATTATTTATTAAGACTTAGTCCATTACCTTTCGGTTTTGGACGACCTCCGGTTCTACATTTCTGCTATTTACATTTACATTTTTATGTTTACGTACTTAACAGTCTATATCCTCTAAACCTAGTATATGCACATGTTCTCTCTTAACTCTACTATTGCCTGCCCTACTGTCTTTGGTTCCCTCTTTGGTCTATCTCTTTCCCTTCTTCCCCCTTTTGCTCCCTCGCTCTTCTGCTCTCTAGCACTGCTTTGAGTACCGTCAGCCCTTCTCCCGTTTCCCTTAGCGTCTCTGACATATCCCTCGCTCCTCCTGTAATCTCACATTCCTCTAGGACATGTTTCAGATCCTCTTCTCCTCTGTTACACAATCTGCAACTTCTTTCCTCCTCCACCTTCCAGTAATCTCTCGCTCTGGTCTCATTTCCGCATCTGAATCTCGCGAGCACGCTCCTGTCCTTCCCTCTCATCTTTCCTTCTAGGTATCTTGGTAGGCCTTCCTCTGCTATTACTTTATAATAACTGTTGTACCTTGACTCCCCTATTCTCCTTTCCCTTTCCTCTGCTTCCCTCCTCCTTCTTTCTTCTACAATCTGAGCCGCGGTCAACCTTTCTTGTCCCCCTTCTCTATCCCCTTGTGTCCTCCCCTCTCTTACCTCCTCAATTCTCTTCTTTCTTTTCCTTGCTCTTTTCCCTTCCTGGCCCTTTCCCCAACTCCTTTCTCTCTCTTTTATACACTCCTTTACTAGCTCCTTCCTCGACTCTGATGCTTTTTCTTCATACCTTGCCGCCCTTTCTAGTGCCTTATTCCCTATCTCCTCTATCTTACACTCCTCTGCCAGTATGTAATTTGGTGTTGTTATGTCCAAGCCTAGTATCCATTTAACGTATCTCCTTTTTATGCTGTCCAACCTTTCTTCTCTGTTCCATCCCCACACGAGTTCTACTAATTTATTAAAATACAGCATCAATGAATCCAATGCTGTCACCATTCTACTTTTAGGATCAGATAGATCATCGTATATTTTCTTTAGCGACAATGTCAGTCCCAATTCTTGTTTTTTCTTGTTAATAGAAAATATTTTTGCCAATAAAATTTGATTTGTGTAGTAGATTAAAATTACTAACGTTACTATAGGACACATAACCAAATGGCGTACATTCTGCAACTGGTAAAATTAGTCTTATACCATCTGGCTCCATATCTTTGATCGTACAAGGTATATGGACTCCTAATTTCAGTTTTTCAAAATTCCTGTGTTTTGCTTAAGTTACAGAAGTCCTAGTAAAAATTAAATTACTGTAGCAAATACAAGAGCTGAAAGTGTATGACCAGGAACATATTTTGATACTAGTAGAGCTGCAATCTCCATACAAGGTGACATGTGACCAGCTGGTAAAAATCTTGTACTAACAGTTTGTCCTTCGAATCTACTGATTCTTAAATATAATCCCTGCATTGATGATTCTATTATTGTGCCTTCTACTTCTTCGCCAATACCGAATGTTGCTTTTTCAACTTGTATGTCCTGATTAGCCACATTTAGAGTTATTTCTCCCGAATCTGTGTTCACTGTTTGAACTTTTACCAAAATTGTTTGTCCAATTGAATAGTTCCAATTTACGTTAGATGTTTCCGTGTCGAGAGCAGTATGTGGAATCCAACCTTTAACATCCCCGAAAAACTTTACCAATATTCCACGCTTGTGTATTTGTATGATAGTTGCGTGGTGTTTCGAGTCAATTTTCGCGTCTTGTATGTTTGCTAAAATGGGCAAGTCACTCGTTATTAAAGACCTTTTCAAAGTGAGATATACTTTTTTTCGGCCTATATGAACGAACAAGACTCTTGCTTCTACTTCTTTGTCGATTTTCAGCTTTTTTAAGGCACTTAAACCTTCGTCTAAGATATATGATCTGGTGCAATTTGTCCATTAAATTTACCAAGTTGTACATGGACGAAACCATTCACTTTATCAATATTTTCAATCTTAACATTTACCACGTCGCCAGGTTTAAAATCACGCAATGAAAAGTACTTCTGTTCCAACAGCGAACGCTGCATGGTACAGACATAAATTCCATCTAACAAGCTGTATGATAATATTCTGCATTTATGTGTGCTACCAGGTGCAAATTTTTCAATGATTTTATTATATTCAGCGCCTGTTCTTTTCAAGGAAACGAATCCCAGTATTCCACTCTTAGTTAGTTGTAGTGCTATTCCACGAGATTCTCTGAATAGAGCAGTAGCTTCTACGACATCTCCAGGCTTAATAGTATTGTCTCTATATCTATCTATCGTCGAGCTGAAGTATGCAAATTTGACGGTCGGCAAAATATATAATAATGTCCCAGTAATTGTCAGACTATTTGAGGATTTAGATAAGGGCTTGTCTATATATATTTGATTTATGAATCCTATATTGTTTTCATTTAATGAAACACATAAGCCATTAGACAACACTTTCTTTATAGAAAGATTAAATTTTGTACCTGGCATAATGCTGTCCAATGATTTAATTTCTCTTTTACAAATAGCCTTAACAAGCTTCCGTTTCAAAGTTAATGTAATCGTTAATGTATTCTCATTATTTTTCACTTCTTTGACATAGCATAGAAGCTGTTTACCTGGAACTACATAAGACATCTTAGTAATAATCGATAGCTTTTTTCATAAATGTATATATTATTTAAATTTACTTACACAAACATTTTTCACTGCCACTTTCCTTAGTAGGAATAAACGCTCTTACGTTTATTAAACCTGTATCTACCACATAACCATGATTTTCTATACTACTAATAGCACATACTACTTTTGAGCCACTATCTAAATAAGCAACATCTAAACATTGATTTATCAGACTGGGCTCAAGAGATATCGAAATTTGCAATATCTCTTGCCATTGTATAGCTTTTACATAACACACGACGTAATCTCCATAGGTATATAACTCAGGGAGGGACTTGATTTCGTTTGTTTAAGAATCCTGTGATTTGACAAAACTTTGCAACAAATTTGTGTGACATTCACTGATATCTGTAATTTGGGCACGACCTACTAAGCTCCCTGGCAAAGATATCAGCAAATCATAGTTTGTCACTTCAGAAACACATCCATCAATACCACCCAGTCCTGCTCGGGCAACCGAGGAGAACAGACGTGCGTAAGAAAACGTGTGCTCCAGACAAGTGATACAGAGTAGTGTTAAGAATAGTGAAAGTGTCAAACAATGCAGCAGCAGATACCAACGATTAAGATTGCAACCAAAGGAGGAAAGTATTATATAAATGGGTCGTTAGATTTACCAGGCTTAAAGCAACAACAGCAATATAGTAAGAACCAAAACGATATGGAAACAGAAGGATTGGAAGAGCAGTGGAGAAAGGGGGAGTGCAGACACGATAACGAAAGAAGTTACCAGGACGAAAACTGGAAGCTAGCAAAGACAATCGAAAAACGTAACATAATTTCAGGCACAAGTGCTGCAGGAAACCCAGATACAGAACAGCAGCGGTGGCTCCAAGAATTACCTTTAAAAAACACCTTCATCTCATTAACGGAAGAAATAGACAATGACCCGACAAGCAAAACCGCAACTAAATCAACTTACATATCAAAACCACCACCAATATTTTTTGAGGCCCAAATAATAGACCCGCTTATTGATTTACTAAACAATACAGTCGGGAAGGATAACTACACAATAAAACAAACAAAATTAGATAATACTAGCATTAGAAAACAAACAATACTGTACAGCTCTCTTCATGGACATAGAAAAAGCATTTGATAAAATAAACCACGAAAGCCTACTACAAACAATCGAGAAACAATTCCGGAACAAATATACCAATTAATGAAATCATACTTAAGCAACAGAACCTTTGTAATAAAGATCAAGGACGCATTCTCCGAAGTCAAAGACATCAAGGCAGGGGTTCCGCAAGGAAGCGTCCTAGGACCAATATTATACACACTATACACGGCCAATATACCAACAACTACCAACAGCAAAATACTGACATTCGCGGACGACACAGCTGTGCTAGTCAGGCACACTAACCCTATAACAGAAGTCACACTACTACAACACATCACAAAAATAGAAAAGTGACTATAAGATAAACAAATTAAAGCAAACCCCAATAAATGCAGCCATATTACATTCACACTGCGAAAACAGATACCCCCAAACATCTTTTTAAACGACACTCACATATTACAAAGAAAGCAAGTTAAATACCTAGGACTCCACATAGATACACAACTCACATGGAAGCAGCATATCGAATCAGTAATAGACAAAATTCAAACAGCAAGGAGGCAAATGCATTGGCTAACGAGTCGAAAGTCCAAACTAAGCACGGAAAATAAATTAAAGATATACAAGCAATCATAAAACCGATCTGGATGTACGGAATACCACTATGGGGAACAGCAGCAAAGAGCCATATAATCAAAATGGAGACTATGCGAGCCAAAATTCTTAGAACGATAGTTAACGCCCCATGGTACGTCAGAAATGAAGACATAAGAAAAGATCTAAAAATTCGAACAGTCAAAGAGGAATTCGCCAGATACGCAAAAAAGTACAAAGGAAGACTTGCAACACACCCAAACCAGCTTGTAGCTGAAGTAAATGAAACCCTAATAGAAAGAAGACTGAAGAAGAAGCATCCCGCAGACCTCACAACCGAAATAGAATAAACAACCTGGAAGATGGAACCCCGCTGGGGGTAACCATCCACATGCTATATTTTTAAGTTATAACATTTTACCAAATGTCCTTCTGGACAAATTGTAAAATTAAAATAAATAAATAATAAAAAAAACAGACAAAACGAAGCAACTCAAGGACAAACTAAAAAATTTTATTGGCTCACTGGCCGACGCTCCGACCTAAGCACACAGAACAAAATTACCCTCTATAAGACCGTAATAAAACCTGTCTGGATCTATGGAATACAACTATGGGGAACAGCAAGTCATTCCAACATTGAAATACTTCAACGCTTCGAATCGAAAACCCTAAGATCCATATTGAATGCACCCTGGTATGTCACCAACGAAGTAATACATCGCGACCTCAAGATACGTACAATCAAAGAGGATATACCTAAATATAGCACCAGTTATAGTAAAAGAGTCAACAAACATCGAAACCCCCTAATTACTTTATTACTCGATACATCGGACCAAATCTGCGTGCTGAAGAGACACTACCCGTTAGATTTAACTAGTTATTTATTTTATGTAATTTTACATATTCATATTACTTACTTATAAATTATACATATCTATAATAAGTATTAACTTATTATAAATCATTTAGCCATGTCACAGCGCCACGCCAGAGAAAATTACTGAAAATTCTCAATGCGAGAATTGATTGTAAATTTTAATAAATAAAAAAAAATGAACACGTTATGAAAATTGTATAAGAAAATATAAATAAAAGACAATGCGAAATATCATGCAAAACATGTCGTGCAGCGAATACTTGATTCATTATTTATAATATTTCATATTTTATTTCCTTTGTAAAATATTTATTATATTTCGACGTACTCAATTCTTTAAAAGTTTTATACTAAATTGTTATTTTCCCATAACTTTATAATTTGATTCCTCTAATGTTTGAAATTGACTGACTCCTGCGAAATTCTTTTGACTAAATTTATAATTTAATTTTCATAATTTATAGCTTATATATTTTTACATATTTATTATATAATTTATTAAGTATTTTATAATTTATATAAATATTAATTCATAGCTTGAATATTTTTAGAAAAATAATAGTTTCAATGTATTTAATTGCGTCAACCGAAGCACTATCGCGTTCAACAAATCAATCTTTTCGTACAACATGACTAATATGCTTTTCTAATCCTCAACATATTAAATTGATATATATATATGTCGGAGATGAAAGGATAGCCGAAGCCTATCCTTGGAAATTTTGGGAATATCCTCTAGTACTCTATCCTAGATTTTATCGTAGCCGTAATTGTTGGAGATTTGTGATAGCGAGATTGGGTTCGAGGTGACGATTGGTCGCCGAACGTAGCCACGGTCGCGGGATGGACGTTTTGCCTAACGGAGGTCTGGAGTGGTTGTATGGGTTTTCCGAGAAATGTGGTTGTGGCGGCATGCGGCCTCGAGAGCGGGCCTAGCCACGTGTGATGTTGCCTCGGAGGTGCCGATACGATGGGACATACATTGTATTAAGAATCAAACTCCAGGCAGACATTGCCTAGCAACGGTGTTTAGAACTTTCTCGATGCTTCCAAACGGGTACAGAAAACAAATGCAATCGTACAGCGAGAAAAATCTCCACGTCGCTGGCATTCCTGCGATTGCCTTGGAGTGTGACCCATCGAGCATTTTTCGACAATCACATTTGCGCTTATTAAAGAGTTATCCCGTTGACCGTGGATTCGTTTGAACTCAAAACCATTATTAATAGTATTCATTAAACTTATCTGTTAATATTACTATTCGTACAATTTATTAGTCGTTAACTTTATTATTAATCAAATTTATTATTTATTTATTAGTCTTATTATTTGTATACTTAGTGTTAGTCCTGTATATACGTGGAAATATAATCTCGGCTTTATGGAACAATGGCTAGTCCACGCGAAGAGTTGTTACGCGCCCAAAATTCCAATCTAAATCCGACATATATATATATGATATAGTTGATATATGTTCCCGTTTCAAGTTTATCACAAGAAGTTCCTGTTTTCTTAAGTTAAGATTACAATAAGTATCTTGAATCTATTCTTCTGTCTTAATAGTGGAAATACGTAATTGAAGAAGTAGTGTCCAATACATTATAATATGCTCAAATATAGCAGGATCTGCTAAGAGAACCCGCATCATAGCTAACTTGATCCTTCTGGTACTTTATTTCGAGTTTCAGTTATCGTCTCTTGGATTAATTAGTTCTTTGTGTTCTATCAGCCTTCTCTTCCCTTTGTACATACTTATAGCTTATTAGCTCAGTGCCTCACCCGCAGGCACAAAATCGAATTGATTTTCAGCAAGCATGCTTGTTCGAAAGTCTTATCACTTCACGGAAAATTATAAGCGACTTCAATATTCACTGGCATTCGCCGCTCGCTCATGAAGTAAATCTAAGAGACGGCAATTCTGGTGTAGTTTCTTTCAAGTATCATCATCTCGAGAATATTTCTATTAGAGCGTGCACATATTTCGTGAAATTTTTTTATATCTAAATTTACTACACCAAAGCAGTGCCATGTTTGATTACATAATCTAAAAACTAAACGTTTCACAAAACGGTCTGTGTTTAAAATTTGGCAGCACTCCCACTTCACAAAAACGTTCTCGATATCCAGAACAATATACGCCATGCATTTTAAGGGAGTTTCTTTGAGACGGTTGTTCCAATAGATTAAAATCTTAAAAAAAATATCTTATAAGATTTTGAAATCCGTGTCAAAAGTGCATTCATGAGCAGTTGCAATTTTCTTACAGGAATAACTTCATAAAGGCTTTTAGTCTTGGGTGAAAACACTACATGCTTTCGTTTAAACCCTTTTGACTGAGTGTTTTCAGGTCTTTCATTGTATGATGCCAAACAGTTCGGAAAGGATGAAGCGCTAGATACTTTCATTACTGAATTATTAACTTTTAACTAGTATTAAAAAGTTTTTATAATTTTTACTTATATTATTTCTGACATAACATAGCTATTGGCTATAAAATTTGAGTAAGCTCCACTCTTATGCTTTAGGGAGAAAAGCAAACGTTAACAGTACGTATGGCTGCACTGTATTGTATTGATGAAATTGTCACCTATTCTGTGACTATGGTTGGCTCTCAATCATACAAAGAGTGAGTTGCCAAAACGGAGAAGCTTCATGCTGATGATCTGAAGATCTCGGAATTGGAGATCCAATTACGCGAATTGTCTTCTTCTTTGCAGCAAAATGCAAATGCATCTGCAGGAATTATATAATAAAAATCTCACTTCTTCAGAAATGCGTTTATATGCAGGATGCCTTTTCAGACAATTCATTTGATTATTTTGATTTCGATCTACATTTTGTAGATACTATACGTATTTTTTTCTTATTATCTATTTGTTTAAATTTTACAATATGTCCAGAAGGACATCTGGTAAAATATTATAGCTTAAAGAATAAAAATATAGCATGTGGATGTTTACCACCAGCAGGGTTCCATCTTCCAGGTTGTTTATTGTATTTCTATTGTGAGGTCTGCGTCTGTGAGATCAAGTCTTTCTTTATACTTTTTTGCGTATCTAGCGATTTCCTCTTTGACTGTTGGAATTTCTAGATCTTTTCGTACATCTTCATTTCTGACGTAACATGGAGCGTTAACTATTGTCCTTAAAATCTTTGCTTGTTCTGTCTCTATTTTATTTATGTGACTCATTGTCCCCCATAGTGGGACTCCGTATGTCCAGATTGGTTTGATTATTGTTTTGTATATATTATTTTATTCGTTGTGCTTAATTTAGATTTTCTATTGGTTAACCAGTACATCTTTTTCCTTATTTCGCGTATTCTGTTTATTATTGTATTTATGTGATGCTTGCATGTAAGGTGTGTGTCTAAAAGTATTCCTAAATATTTGACTTGCTTTGTATGTGCTATGTGGGCGCCGTTCAGTTGGATATCTGGTGTTATTCCTTTTCTGAGTGCAAATGTTATGTGGTTGCACTTGCTGGTGTTCGTTTTTATTTATTTTCTTTGCAGCCACTTTTCTTTTTTTGTAATGTGTTCTTGTAGTAGTGCTGCAGCCGTTTCTGAATATGTGTGTCTCACTAGAATGGCCGTATCGTCCGCGAACGTAAGTATTTTACTGTTAACAGTCGTTGGTATGTCTGCCGTGTATAATATGTATCGTATTGGTCCTAGGACGCTTCCTTGCGGTACTCTCGCCTTGATATTCTTGATTTCTGAATATGCATCTTCTATTTTTACTATAAAGGTTCTATTGTTTAAGTAAGATTTGAGTAATTTGTAGATTTGTTTTGGAAATTGCTTTGTGATTGTTTGAAGAAGTTTTTCGTGGTTAACTTTGTCGAAAGATACTATACGTATGTAAATGCAGATTGTCCTAGCGTATTCACTACGAAGTTTTACGAAGTAGGTGAATTACGGATTGTCCCAATCATCTCTAAGAACAAACTATTTCGTTGTAACGGTTGGCACAAAAAGAGAGAGTAATTGAATCTATTTCAAAACATAATAACAATATGTATATGTTAACTGGATATTCTTGTAAAGTCGAACGAATCTATAAATTATCACATTATCTGGAAAATGAAGCGCAATGCAGCACAAATTCACTTGGATAACATTTCCGGCAAATCCCGGATGATGGCTTGTGATTTGCATTCGGATTTAGTTGCCACTTCTCGTTTAGAACACGCTTCGAGACTCTTTCTTTGTCTCATTTTGTACTGCTCATGAAGTATCCAAGAAAACGATATTCGTAACTGTGAACTCGAGCATAACGTTACGTGATTTAGACGCTCCTTCCTTCCAACTACGATCTCACTACTCCATAAATTTATTTATGAGTATTACACAAAAAAAGTTTCATTTGTTCGTTCAGTCAAACTAAAACTTGATATTATTTCATATTGTAGTATCGTGGAAAAACCATTTGAGGAAATCCTAATGCATTACAGGTAAGGAAAAGTGAATGCGCTGACGGGTCAGGAAGGATGAAAAATTACAATGGGCCGGTGGGCCCTGCAATATGCCCGTAGCCCTTTAGGACAATAGTGACTGGAAAAGGTGTACGTGGCCATCATAGGCCAACGACAGCTGCAAAACGGTTCCTGCTTGGTAGCCAAAGACTGTGGTATAAAAGGACATGAAGAAAGTAAGTTAGTCGTCAGTTGTGAGTTGTGAGCTGTCGTATAGATGGTGAGTAGTACAAATTCAGATTGTCTGTAATAGCTACATTGCTACATTAAAAAATAGCTCTAATTAAATAGTAGTTCTTCATACTCCAGTAGTACTCCATCATAATGGAGTCTATCTATCATTGTTGCTTCATCACACTGCCAAATCTTTATGTGAAAAGAAACGTGTTAAAATTTTGGATAGTCTTTTCTTTTACATATGAAGCATATGTTCTCTATTCGAAGTATGCAAATGTGTTCGTCTGTGAAATGAAGACAACCTCATCTCAACTATCAGAAAATTGATCCATACTGCATTGCATATTGCGTAGGAATAATTAGTATTACATTCCAATAGAATTAGATTAGAATTAGACTGGAATCTAATTTTTTCATTAATCACGTGGTCATCTGACTTGAATACACGAACGAAAGAATGGTATCGTTATAAATTCTTCTTCTTTTTATATATCTATTTTCTAATACTGGCATCACATGGATCTTCTTCCGATTTCTGCCTCTGCCACTTCCGCAACATCGAAATGCAAATTCATCGTTTCTACGTTTCTGTTGCTTCTTCCCCTTGTCTTCTTTTTTGTCAATAAATATTCTGTCTTACAGCACTCATTTTTATTACTTGATCATCATCAGTACAAGTCCTTCAATTCGTTCAAGTTCCCCATCGCATGAGCGGATATTACTAATTCTAAACGTTATTGTGGCACACATATACATATATAATAATAAGAAACGTGGAACGTTTTATTGACCTACTATTTTAGCAAATCCTGCTTTATTACTACCGACGATCGCTCTCGAAATTTTGTAATGTCTATGGCAATATAATTATTTGTTCATTGCGATAGTAGAATTTTGTCAATTTCATTATTATTTAACACTTTTTTGACTTCCAAAACTTAGAGAAAAATAAAACGATAAAAAATTGAGTAGATCTGTATTATTCTATTATTCTGATGTTATTTTCTATTATTCTGCTTTCAAAACATTTTGGTACTAATTAGTAGGAAATATAGCTAGATTTTACCTAGATTTCCTCCTATAACATTCATAACTTACTTTTTTTTTTATTTAAATTATTCTTTACAGTTTGTCCAACTGGACATTCGGTAAATTTTTCTAGGTTTTTCACAACTTGTGACGACGATATTCCGTATGTTTACGCATGATAGAAGGCATATAATTTACAAAATGTAAAATTTAGAAAGAAACTCGTAAAATTTGTATAAATATCGAGTGTATTCTCATTTCTTTTTGAACTTTGCATCAAATGTAGTGTCAACTTATACTATAATCAATGAAAATAAGTAAAAAGAGTGGAAATGCAATTAAATAATGGAAAAGAGCGGAATATCTATTTTAAAGACACATTTTACAGTAGACACTTTTTATTGTAAGGAATCATTTAAAATTAATTACAGGCGATTAGGATGAAATAACTGCGTAACTATTGTCCAGGATAATTTATATAGTGAGTTTCATATAAAATCGGACAGTGCAGTACGAAACATATTTTAAACTTTTATCTCTAAAATATTGCGAATAAAAGTATAAGGCGAAATAAGGTTAGGAGTAAATATTGCAATGCGTACTCATTTAATCAACATAGCGTCTAACAACGATACATCGTCGTTGGTTATATGTCGTTGGATGGTTGCGAAAAATGCTCACAGTGATATGAATTAAATTTTATCTATATTTTTATTTTATTATTAAAATTTATTTATTTTATTAATAAAATTTATCTTCTCGAATGGTTTGATATTCCGAAAATAATTCCCGAACAGGACTTGTTCTGCTGCGAGTAATATTCAGCATTATTGAGTAAATTTTCCTTTAAAACATTACTTAAATAAAAACCTTTAGTTACCAGTAGGCGTGAGCGTCATAAAAGTTTGCTTAATTGGTCAAGAACAATGCTTACGAATGCTTAAGAAGTTCACAATGTTCTTAAACATGTGCGGCTGGTGAAAAACGAATAAGCAGAATAACCAGAATAACCAGAATAACCAGAATTATCACAATTACCAGAGTAACCAGAGTAACCAGAGTAACCAGAATAACAGAATACAGCCATTCAGTGCAGCAACGGCTATTGTTGCTGTTGAGATAATGTTTTAAATATAATTTTTAATATAATATAATTTTATCTGTACAGTAATGTGTAAATTTTAATTATTACAATAGTATTAAACTAAAGTTGTACTTAAAATTATAGTATAGTTGTACTGTATTTATACTAAAGTTATGATATAAGTATAGGATAATAGTATAATACAATATAAGTACAGTATAGTTTTACTAAAGTTATTGTAAAGTTATACTAAATTAAAACTAGGTCACACCTTGTACTACTCCAAGATGTTTTCTTCGAAGCTCTTTTATTACAGCTGGTTTGATCGTCGCTTCTTGCTTCTTTGGCGAATCGCAAGAAGAATTTTCCACCAACGTTCAGGAGTCTTCGAAGAGAGGAGGCCAAGGTGATGACGCAGGAGTACGAATTCCTAAATACGCAACTTAGCTGACGACAGAGAATGGCTGAGTGGATGGTCCCTATTGCGGCTGGTAGTAGTACAATCACTACCGGAGAGATGGCCGAAGCTCGGTTTCGGTTCCCTTTACTAGAATTCAACATCGGAACGGAAGTGGGATGCTGCGGATGAGCGATGTAATATAAGAAACAAGTAATATGGAACTGAGCAAAAACAGAAAGCGACGGAAAGGGTTCCATGAATCGTAGAAGTCGAAACTTCGGGCATGTTGATTCTGCTTTAAGAGGGCACTGTGTCCTGATGTATTTGGGCATGAGTTCAGCAATCGCGGACTCTGACGCGTCACGCTATTCCAGTAACAAAGGTTAGTAAATTGAGACAAGCTTCTGCTACCTGCAAGAGCGTCCGATGACTCATCGGTTTCAAGTGTGCAGACCTGATAAAACCTGCGGCGCACGGGATTGATTCGCCAGCATGCGAATAGCCGACTTCAAGATGATCTAGGCGAACTGGCAGTAGAGATAAACTATTTTAGACGACAGGCCCCGAACGATGCAAACAAAGCAAAAGACGGCCCTTCGAAACCAGCGGGATAACTTGGATGCTTGGAGGCCATGAAGGCTGCGTCGCCAGTCTTATAAATGTCCTCCAGGCCGGTGAAACTCCTGGTCAGATAGCCAGTGAGAAAGTATGTATAAGTACAAGATTTTGGGGTTAGAAATCAATTAAATTATTGGGAAGACAACTGCTAAGAGGCCGTGATTCTAGAAAACAGAAATAAAAGTCAAACGCTGGACAATGCAGACAAAAGAAGAAGGGAAATGCCGGCAGAACAAAACAGGCGAAGAGGGAATATTCAATAGATTTTCGTTTAAATCATTATTTAAATAAAAACCCTTAGTTACCAGTAAGCGGGAGCGTCATAAAAGTTTGCTTAATTGGTCAAGAACAATGCTTACGAATGCTTAAGAAGTTCACAATGTTCTTAAACATGTGCGGCTGGTGAAAAATGAATAACCAGAATAACCAGAATAACCAGAGTAACCAGAGTAACCAGAATAACAGAATACAGTCATTCAGTGTAGCAACGGCTATTGTTGCTGTTGAGATAATGTTTTAAATATAATTTTTAATTTAATATAATTTTATCTGTACAATAATGAGTAAATTATAAATATCACAATAGTATTAAATTAAAGTTGTACTTAAAGGTGTAGTATAGTTATACTGTAGTTATACTAGAATTATGATATAAGTATAGTATAATAGTATAATACAATATAAGTACAGTATAGTTATACGATAGTTATAGTATAATTATATTGAAGTTGTATTAAAGTTATAGTATAGTTATACTAAGGTTGTATGAAAGTTATAGTATAGTTATACTAAAGTTATTGTAGTTATACTAAATTTTAACTACGTCACACCTTATTCTTATTTTTAAGATATTTTAAGAGAGATGTGCTATCTTTCTGACGCACAGATCTTTCGTTTTTCGGTATATATTATGTAATAAAATCTCTCTCTGCATAATAAATGTATTTAAGCGCATTGACATAATTTGCTGGTCTTACTAAACACTATAAATGGCAAAAGTTACGCAACATTGTTTGAAAAGTTAAAAAAGGGTTTACTCTTACAGTGCGCTTTCCGGAGTATATGAAATTTTTGAAATGCCTCTTACACATTTCTTACAAGTTAGATATTCAAAAGTGGCAAGCCCGAAATGTCAAAGTTCAGTTCAATATCGCATTTGTCATCTCGTTGATCGCGGATTCGTTATCGAACCCGAGGCCATTGCTACTAGTGTCGCGAGCGTCTAACCACCAAGAATACTTGTTATCTTTGTGACAAACCAGTTATCCTAATATACTACACCCGCGTTGTACCGCGCCGACGTCTAACCCAAGCGCAGATTCATTTGACGCCCACAAACCCTAATCCAAGCGTCAATCCGACATATATATAAAACTAAACAAGAATAAAACTTCTTTTTCTTTTGTAATTTGTAAATAATGATTAGGAAAGATAATGAATAGATGGAATTTATCATCTGTTTTAAATGGAATAGCGCATCCTACAATTAAGGGCGGATAAAAGAAACGGACTTACCGTGGCAGCATAGCAAAGAATTTATGAAATCTTGACTTGCCCAGAAATCAGTTTCCTTGCATATCGCAAAATGCGTTTACCATATATTTCTGGCGATGTAGACTCTTCAAATAATTTCCTAAAACATTACAGAAAAATGAAGTAATCGTTGAACTAAAAGTTTGAAGAAAACTAATATTAAAAGAAACGGAAATAAGGGAAGATTTGCATGCGCAAGGATACGTAAGTGTTCATTTACAAAAATCAAATTAGTTGATAATATAATTAAAAATGAGAAGAAAATATCGCCCCCTTTAGGTCAAGAGCATAAATGTGAGAATTTTCATCTAATTTTTTCTGTTTGAACTGAGGTGTCTATTGAATGTCTCTTTTTTCTCTTAATTTTACGTGAAAATGACATATATTCAATCGATTACAAAAATGTTGGGTCACCAGCATAATTTTGTCTTTTAACCTCTATATTTCGAGTAAGTGTGCAATCATATAGAAAAATGTATTGTAGTATATTAGAGTATAATATAGAAAATGTATAAATCCCAAAACGACTGATTTTATATAACAAAAAATTGAGATATTTTATTACTTTGTTATAAAGTAAAAGTAATACCTCCAGTATAATTCTTTAATATTTCGTTAGATACTCTTTATTTTTAATTATTTCTCTTAAACGGTCTGGTATGTTACAAACTACTTTTGTGTGTGTGCGTGTGTCGTACGTGCGTGCTTGCAGAATTATATTATAAGCAAAAGATAAGAGTCAGATTTCATTTGGGTCATCATGCCTGTCGTCATAAGACGTCGCATATTCAAAAATCATCGCAATCGATGAAGTGGAAAGCTTTGAAAGTAATTTCCGAGATATTAATAAAAATACTTTTGATAGTGCACATTGAACTTTGCCTACATAAACGTTACTAATATAACCGTCTTCGGTATACTATTATAACCCTCTTAAAGCAATATGATACCTTAAACACAGTATATAATTAAATAAACAAAAGTGTGTACCGCCTAAATCTTTATCACGTTAAACTAAACTTTAACATGTAAGTTATGTTAAACATTAAAAATGCCCAACCAATGCAAGTTTTTGAACCAATGGATTCCTAAACATAAAATCGTTATATTTCGTCTCTATCTATCGAGTACTAAAATGCAAAAAATGTTTTTAAGAAGGCGATGCTTTGAAACCAATATTACACTGTACACTACCAAGTGCAAATCTGTATAATACGGAAGTAGAATCTAAAACATTCCTTAAGTGACCAAGGTTTCAATTACCGATTTTACGTAGGATATCCTGTAGATATTGAAACCAATATCGCTATTGTGTTATATTCGTCGTCAAGTATATTATAGTTATAGAATTATAGTTTTCTCAACGATTACTGAAGTCTTTAATGCAAAATATGAAGAGAATAATCTTGCAACTTTTGAACAAAGTTCTACACAAGGAAGAGATACTTTCAAGCTGTTAACCAAGTATAGTGGTATAACATTCTAGAGGTGTATAACAATATAATACCAGAAGATCAAGCAGGATTCAGACTTAACAAATTCTGTGACTGCAATATTTCTGGTGTTGGAGATTGAGATAACAGGAATAATGGTGAAAGGAAACATATACACATACTATTGTTGGACTCAATACAAGATGCAATACTTTATAATTGAGAAAAATACTTTATTGGCAAGGAACACAAAGAAATAATAGGAGATGTGTGAAAAGGTCAGGAAACTTAATACATTAACAAGGTAAAGGATACTGATTTTAAGGATACTGTATGCAAAATGACCTTGAGAAGGATATAGGTAAGCTAAAAGTATTAATATAGAGCAAAAAAGAAAAAGATGGAGGGATAATAATGAAATAATTGAAATACAATTATAAGATGAAGATATATCTAGGGCGTAACTATATTTACAAAAACAGCCGCATTCCAAGTAATAACAAAGTAAATCACATACCAGACAAAAATAGCGATAGGCAGTTTGGAAACTGGTCATAGTGACAAAGCGCGATAACTGGAATACAGTTAGAAAACTTTCTGAGGTAATAGCAATGGCAACTCTTTTATATAATACAGGAATAAAGACCTATTACCGAGCAGAAATAAAGACAATACAAGCAGGTTTCCTGAAGAGAATATGATATATCACCAGAATATGTGTTTAGAACAGAAGTAAGAAGAATAGCTTGAAGCATAAAATAAGAAGAAAAGGGCATAGGACATTGACTAAAACTAAAGAAGGACACAGAATTAGACAGGAAAACACTGCACTTAACAAGATACACACAATTAATTAATTAACTCAAATACAGCTATGAAGCTAGTGATAAAGCAATAACAATAAGTTTTAACTAAACAATAATTGGAGAAAATAATAATATAACAGAGAAACTCTATGGAGAAAACAAAGAAAAAATACTTAGAATAGTATACCTATAGTGAAGTATGTACACAAATATATGAAAAACACAGAAAAGAAAATTAAAGCTAATTACTTAAATATGAAACTATAATGATAGTTTAATTTATATTATATATTTATATTATATATTAATAACTAAAAAAAGAGAACACAATTTAATCTAGCATAATATTAATATAAGTATTATAGATACAAAATAAAGGTATAGAATAAAGTAAAAAACAGGTAAAAATGAGATTTGTGATACACAAATGTATATAAGGAGAATAACCTGAACAGCGGCAAACTCATAATAGAAGAATGCCTGCAATATTAGGCATATAGATCTAAATTCCGTAAAAAAACAACGATTAAATGTACAAAAAAAAACGACAAATGAAAAATCTCGTATATCAACAAAGAAAAATAGTTATGGAAATTAACAAATTTTATTAAAAAGCAAAAGCGGCATTAGGCTTATAGCATCCTGGCATAGAAGAATAGCAAAATGGATAGAAGAACAGCGATTCAAACAAATTCGCAAATTATGAAAACAATTTAAAAACTTCGCCATGAATGTTTTGTACTAACTAACAAATTTAAACATTTCTAATCTAAGTATAAATAGGCCACAAACAATTTTATACAGCAATACAAATAAATAATATTAAATAAATAGAATTCTTCTTATTGGAATGTGACAGTCTGTAATAAAAGACGAATTAAACAAAAAAAATAACTTTAGCAAAGAAGAAACGAATTTATAAAAATTTATTCCTAAAAAATTATAGCCGATCAGATATGTGAAATAAAAATACAAAAAACAACTGATATTAGATGAAACATGCAACGTATTCTCTCAATGTACATTTGCGAAACGGTTTATTTTATACTTCATTCCGTTACTTCCACCCAGTTATGGTAGTTCAGAACTATCTTATGAAAATTAAGAATTATCTACAACAAATCATTTCATTTGCAAGACCTCATATTTTTTAATTATTCACACAAAATTAGTACAGCGCGCAAACATTAAAAGGAAATATGCGATACAGTAGCCCAAACAAACAGGGACAAAGGTTAAAATAAGACATCAAAAATAGCAGTTATTATTCAAATTTGTATGAAAAGTCCTTGAGAAAGTACATTCTTCTTTAAATGAAAGACGGCTATGTACATGAAAATCAAAAATGTAATGAAAATACAAAAAACATAAAAGAAGAAAACTGTATTTCTTTTTACAACTTACTTTTACATGCAAGATAATTTCCTTTCCGGTTACTGTACTACCCAGTCTATGCTAGAACAAATTTTTGGGATAAAATTATTTATACAAAACTAATATGTATATGAATCTTTTCATTTTATAAAATTGTATGTATAAAATATTTACCATCGCTAAATCTCTTTATATAGAAACTTTGCAGATCAAGTTTCTAATCAAATTTAATTCTCCACTTAGTACTCGTTACCAAGTAATGTTTGGTAAATTCAAAAATTATAACGTTCAGTAAATTTTTATACGATGTACACTCTACCTTGACTCGAATACGAAAGACGATTGAACAGCACCGATTTCTATGATAACAGCGAAGACAGAGGAGTGGTGCTGCTTGCTGATTGGCTACGCTTCAGGGCTACAGGTGGAACATGTATACGATCATTGCGCAGAAGTTACCTTGTGGTATACTTGTAAAATCTAGATGTAATTCCTTTGTTAATTTTCCATGGTTGTACTTCAATTTGAAGAATAATTAAATGCATGTTTAATAACGATTTTAATACCGGAAATAACGTTTATTATACTCCTAATTTCTATATGGTTATAGTATAGTAAAATATATAAAATACATGTATGTGTTATGTACAAAGGCTCACGAAAGTATTCGAATGCTCGCTACTGAAACATTAAAGATATATATGTCGGAGATGAAAGGACACCGGACCTTGCTCATTGGAATTCTTTGGAAAATTTCCCAATACTGTCTTTATAAATTAAACCGATCTTTATAAACCTTTAGTCCTTATAAATCTTTGTGAACTAAACTGATTATAATTGTCCGAGATTTGCGATAATGAGCTTGGACTCAAGGCGACAACTAGTCGCCGAACGTAGCCGCGGTCACGGGATGAACGTTTCACCTAACAGAGGTATATGATAAGTGCATAGCTCTCCTTAAAAAGAAATAGTTGTATGGACACTACAGTAAACATTCCAATGGTTTCTGCCCTGTAACGCGCCGCACACAGACCCTATTCTTTGGGCGAGATGATTGCCAGATGTCGATGCATTATTCACAGTATATGTTCTGCTGGTCTGAGAAACCGCTATGAATCTTAGGATTTAGTTAACTAAGGTCCTTCAAATTGACAAACAGTCTTTATTCCAGCAGTCCGTAACTGTGTCAGCTACTACGGGAAAATACGGGAGATCTGTTTTTCCTCTCGCACGACGCTTTCCGCTATCAACTTTCTCTCAAGGGCCACTAGCATCCTTTTCTAACCACCAACGTCGAAATTAATCAATTAACGACAAGGTCCATTTTCTCTCACTTTCTAAACGAGGGTTGTCCTCGACGAATCCGATGATCTCGTGCCCTGAGACACACCCCATCATAGTTTTCCTCTGCAGCATCACGATGACGGAGAGACACATTCTCGTGTGATCTCGGTCATCCGTTCGGGAGTAAAATAACGTCTTTACGATCAGTGGATATTTCACGTTTTAGTAAAGAGTCCGATATAGACTTTTGAAGAAAATATATTCGTTATCCCGTTGACCGCGGATTCGTTATTGAGCCTAGGATCATTGTCATTATTATCTAGAGTATCAGGTCACCACGGTTACTTTTCAAACTCTGTGATGCTCATATTTGTACCAGTACATATCTTCTCTATTGCGTAACAACGATGGCTAATTCCAGAGAATATTCATTATACGCCCCTACCTCGAATCATAATGTTAACCCGAGATACATATGTAAAGATAAAGATACATATACAGTGATGAGCAAAAGTGTAAACACATTCCGCTGATTTTATGTAAAAGGCGATAATACGACTAATTTTTCAAGTGATCGGTAAAGATTAGGTAACAGTGACTACAAGCTGCGTTTGATTAACGAAATGTAATAGTTCATTTTCATTAACATTAATAATGTACAGAACATTTTATAATAATTGTGATTTGAAACAATGTTTACAGTTTTGCACTATAATTATAATCGTCGAATTAAGGTTTCAATCTAGTATTTCGTCCTCTTTCCTTTACTTCTTTTTAATGCTTTTAATCTACGAGGCATACTGTCAATTAAATTTTTAATTATTTGTGCTTCAATATTGTACCATTCCTGTTGTGTTCTTTCCATAATTCGTGTATACCTGAAGGTGGATTATTACATTTTGCCAGGCTTCTTTTCAAAATGGACCACAAATTTTCGATCGGATTATTATTTTTATTTCACGAAAGTGAAGATTTTATAATAACTTTTTAGAGAATATCAAAGTAAATTTCGTTGTTTTCTTGTTAATATTATTGAAGATTAGTTATTATTGATTGAAAATTTAATATTTTTGCATAATATTTTGATATTCGCTTTTTGGGATAAGCAGTCGTGTTTGGACTTTGCACGAATATTTATAATGCCTTATTGTGCGAAATTTTCGAAAATTATGTTCCTGTTGTTTCCTTAATTATTATGCATAAAAATATGAATGTTACCCAGTACCGGAAAATTTGAATTCGATTCCGGTTGACGGTAGCACGTAGTGGTGATATTGTTTTGTCCGGAGTTTGTTTACTTTTACATCTCGTACATCGAAACGTTGTCAATGCCTCGAGCAAAAAAACATGGATCACTCTTGATTCGACTCGTCCTATGACTCATGTGCCGTTACAGGACAAAGACTAAATAGGTAGGTATTCCGGGAGTTTCAGAGTTTCCAGTTTTGAGAATCTGAAGATTTTATAGTGCTTCGGATTGCAATTTCGGCAATATAAAATTTAAGAAGCGAAAGGCTGTGCTTGTTTGAGTACTTTGAGTACTTACGAGGTAAGTTAGTAGGAAAATTATTTGGAATAATATTTCACAGGATACAATTATTGAGATATGTGTGATTTTGTGTGCTACAATGGATTAGCCGCGTAGTAGTGACACACATATGTGAGTATGAGTGTGTGAAGGAGTATGTGCGTGCGCAACGTTCCGTAGAACTCGTAGAAGATGATGAGACAGAAAGTGCTGAGACATGTGCAATGTGTATCTACGAATATCTTGTAAATCACATATTAAATAAGTATGAAACTATTTTAATACCATTTCTACGTGTAATGTGAGTGTTGCTATACGTTCATTTCGGCGAGTAAGATTCACAACTTCCAACAATAATAAGACTATTAAACTGTTATAAAAGCAATATAGAAACATGGTTTATTAAAAAAGTTATTTACAATGTAATGCTTTGTCCGTGTTGAAGTATTTACTTCTCGAAAAACTCTACATCTTTTTCTTTGGCATATCCGTGACCTGGACACCGCTGTTACGATGAAAATAGAACTTGGTGAAGCAAAAAAGTTAACGCAAAGGAGAGGTCCATATTATTGTGTCCTTGAATATAAATTTTGTTTTTGGGTCACAAGGTCTAGAAACAAAATAGCTGTAAGTAGACTTTTATTGGTGTTTCGTGTAACTTTCAGCTAGAGTTACACACCAAGGTTAATTTTTTGGTAATATCCTTTGCTGTCAATGTATCAACCTGCTCCCTATTATATTGTATTGTAATGTAACACTGCTACGGTGAGGATTTGGATCAGCATATACTATATCTATGCTTATACTTACTTCAATATATATTTCTATTAGAGATTTATCCACGCGTTCCTCTATCGGATAACCTCAACAATCTAGAAGCACTTTTTCGGATGACAATATTATGATATCTACGTTAAACAGAAGATTTCATTACATTATTAATCAGCTCTAATAATTTCATAACTAATAATTCTCTAAATTTTCTGATATTTGTATCCATCTTTGTTGTAATCTTGTAAACTATTAAAACGTTAGAACTGTAATTCCCAGAAGAAGTTGAATGCCAAATTTCCGGTACCGTTTGAGTTCTTTTCTAATTGTAGTGGCATAAGAAAACATTTGATCCGAATAATCTATATCACGCTTTATTGAATGCAAGAACAGCTAGTGGTTTCAATTTTCCAGATGACTCTGTTGGCTTGTAGAAGCAGCATGAATGTTACGAATATTTCTTGTACCCGGTACCATGATTGAAGTGTGCTTTGTTGATAAATCTCCCGAATCTTCCCATTTGAGTACTGCAATATCATTCTTTAATACATATATATACTTATAAATTAATATATAAATTAAATTCTAAAAAAAACAGCAATAAATTCTTTGGATAATATCTCTCCTGTTTTTGAAATAAATTAGAGGATAGTGTATGTCACAGATTGGCAGAAGTATTAAAAAGTAAGGGAAAATCGACTAAATTTTAAATGAAAGGATAACAAAATTAACATTGAATTATATTGTTTCATAGTGAAAACACAATTCTAAGAGAAAATTAAATTTTTTCCAGAGTTCGAAAGAAGACAATTTTTGTTTTGAGTTTGAAAACGTGTTGACAAGTATCTAAGAATCAGAGTTATTTTGTTTTTAAACATATGGGCACACGATAACTCATTATAAATTATTATTAGCTTTACTTATGTTTTGAAATATTAATTTATGCTGAAATATAAAAAAATATGCAAAAATATCTAGACGCATGCAAAAATATGCAAAAATATGCGAAACTTGATCTACATTACGTACGCTTTGCATATATCTGTGATAAAATCTGTGATACTATGTATCGTTAAATTAAGTGTATAAATCAGGAAGTGATAAAATATTTTATTTTTAGCACTATTTCTAGAGTAATCAATAAGTAGAAACATAATATTAAACTGATCAAATACATTTTTTCCGTATTTTTGTTTTTTGTTTTTCTTTTTTGTATTTTAAGTGTTACTTAATTAAACATTGATTTGAATTATGTATCTTATTTTATCTGAATAACGTTAACTTTTTCCGCATCTAACTAATTGTTCTTTCTTTTATTCCCCTTATTGTTAGTAAAATGAAATTGTATTATACATATGTAAACTCTCTAAAGTTCACGTGTGATAGGAAAGGTTCCACTTAGAATATTTATAATAATTTCTGAATTTTTTCAGGAGAGCTAAAGCCATTAAGAAACGCACCCCCTATTGTAGGACCATTATAAATAGAACATTTTTTTTTTTTTTTTAATTCCACTTCTTTTCTTCTTAGGAATCAGAAACTTTCTGCAAGATACAACAAAAAGGGAAAATTTAAAACGTTCACTCGTGGCCCTAAGAATCTTTGATGCCTAAGATGCATAAAATGCAAGATGGCTCACTTTAGCAATTTCAAAATTGTTAGTAACGAAGCACAGGCATCGTTAATTTCAATGGTTTTACTTCGTCGATACATTTTTTTGCATTTGTCAAACGAGAATGTTTCCCTCGTTATTTTTCGAGATTTTACTGCTTTTCAAGCTAAGTGTATTGCGTTTTGCTCGGATAGCTTTAATCTTCGTTTTTACTATCATCTAGTACATAGGCAATTAAACACTTTTAGTGCCAAACGATGGTATATTGTTGCAAGGAACGTTTGCGAAATGTGACAAGGACGATATATGATTGGGATATATAAATAATATGATATGATAGATAAAATATAATATAACATAATGCTACAGCGTTTTACTATTCGCATCGCGAGAGAACTTTATTTCAAAATAAATTTATAAAATGTTATAAACGGTTGAATTTTTCTGCAGAAACCCTATGCGAGATGTTTCACATATTGAAGAAATTGCGTACTTATTTGTAAAAATAATTTTATTATATTCCACGATGATTAGTACCGAGGCTGTGTATACGCTATTTCTGTTTAATCGATTGTACGTATAATATTTCTCGAAAATAAGTAAACTAAAAACGTTTTACCATTTGTAAGTCAAAACATCGTAGCGAATGAATTTATGTAGATTGTATAGAAACTTTCGGGATCCTTCAAACGCTTCAAGTATCAAATATAATCGCTGTAATTCTTCAAAAACAATTTTTAATTTTTGCGCTAAAACACACGGAACTGAGATTACTTCGATAATATCGGCTTGTTACAATTACTAGACATTTTAATTTCTTATTTTTTTAAATAGGTATGTAGTAACAATTAAGTAACAATTTGGATAAAATGATTCCCGTAATCAGCTTCCGATATTTGCGAGAACAATATGTGGCGGATGATGGAAGGTTTAGGTATTTCAAATATAAGAAGAATTGCTTTTGCAACCGTCAGTTTATTCAGAATAAATGAACTATCTATAGTCAACACCGTTGACAGACGTTTATATAAAGTATTCGAACAAATAGAATAATAAGGAATGGAATAGACTGCTCTAGAATAACTTGATAATCGCTCGCGCTAGACTATTCATTACTGATTAGTTAATCACTTCCTTACTGACTCGCCCGCGATCGTGTCCGCTTATTTGTATGGGTCGTGAGGGAATCGAAAGATTCAAATTCGTCTTGGAACGACGGTTGTCCTCACGGCGACATTGTTTTTTGCCTGGCGATATTCTCGCGTTAGTTTCGTGTGTCGAGGCGGTATCCTTGATACGAGGCACAACAATAACAACAACGTGAAGAATTTGACTTGATCAATGGAAAAATCTTAAAAAACCTTCCCCCAAAGGCAGTAACACTAACAACGATAATATTCAACGCAATTCTAAGAATACAGTACTTTCCTACACTATGGAAAATAGCACAGATCGTAATGTTACCCAAACCAAACAAAAACCCACACCTAATTGCATCTTACAGGCCAATATCATTACTACCTGCGTTCGCCAAACTGCTGGATAAAGTAACATATAACCGCCTGAAACCAATAATAGAAAAAGAAAAACTAATACCGGACCATCAATTTGGATTCAGAAATAAACACTCCACAATAGAACAAATGCACAGACTCGTGAATGAAATCTTACAGGCACTGGAAAGGAAACAATACTGCACGGCACTCTTTATGGACATTGAAAAAGCATTCGACAAAGTTTTTTTTTATTATTTATTTATTTGAACTTTACAATTTGTCCAGAAGGACATTTGGTAAAATGTTATAACTTGAAAAATATAGCATGCGGATGGTTACCCCCAGCGGGGTTCCATCTTCCAGGTTATTTATTGTATTTCTGTTGCGAGGTCTGCGGGATGCTTCTTCTTCAGTCTTCTTTCTATTAGGGTTTCATTTGTTTCAGCAACTAGCTTTTCTGTGACAAATGTAAATACTTTGCCAAGCCACTGTATATATCAATGTTAACAGTATGTTTTTGCATATTCAGCAATAAAGAAGAAGTAAACTTTCAAAATATTCTTAGATATTATGTAATTAAGTTTTTGCTAACATCCTGTAAAGAAATATGTCAAAATATTTTATTATCTTTGTTATACTGCTTCTCGTAGGATTTCTCTAGGTAAGGTCCTTCAAACCGAACAAATATCTTTCAATTTTAACATTCCTTAATTTATTATCTACTCCGGAAGGGTATGGGAAATCTGCTTTTCTCAGGTACGATGCATTCCGCTAGCAACTTTCTCTCGAGGGTGGTTAGCATCCTTCTTCAACGTCCATTTATCCTTAGACACGCCCCATCATAATTTTCCTCTGCAGCATCATCGTGACGGACAGTCAGTCGTTAGACGTCAGTCAGAGTCGATAGGTGGTAGTTAGCGGTAATAGTTGACCCGAGTTCCTCGACATCTTAAGCAATCATCACCCGAACTTGTATCGTGCATCGTAACGCATCGCCTAGAAGTCCAATTAGTAATCGCGAGTCGCTCATAGTAATCGCGAGTTTTACGCAAAGTGTACATATAGAGTATTTGTTAATAAGTATATATTGTTAATTATACTCGAGTGTTTATTCAGCACCTATCACGATCTACCCATCACATACTATATCTCAGTATTTTATAGTTATAATTTTCTACAGATTTTGTAAATTTTCTTTTTATAATATATATAATAGTAACATAATTATTTTTCATAGATGACGTCGAAAAATTTTCCAAGAGGTGGAAAAGAAGTTCGAAAAAGGAAAGCATCAGATTTGGTAAATTTATCACATATATCCATCATATTTGAATATCTTAAAATTCCTTATTCAATACTTGTACGTTAATAGTTATTTGACAAATATGAGAAAATTGGTAAAAGGAATCGTGAGAAACAGAGAGAAAAGAAACAAGACGAAGGGGAACCAAATTTTGTTCCCAACACTGCAGAACGATTATCATATGCAACAATATCTGAAGGATTAGTGGTATTAGGATGTGTTTCTGAAGTGACAAACTATGATTTGCTGATATCTTTGCCAGGCGGCTTAGTAGGACGTGCCCAAATTACAGATATCAGTGAAAGTTACACAAATTTGCTGCAAAGTTTTGTCAAATCACAGGATTCTCAGACAAACGAATTTAGGTCCCTCCCTGAATTATATGCCTATGGAGATTACGTCGTGTGTTATGTAAAAGCCATACAATCACAAGAGATATTGCAAATTTCGATATCTCTTGAGCCCAGTCTAATAAATCAAAGTTTAGATGTTGCTTATTTAGATAGTGGCTCAAAAATAGTATGTACTATTAGTAGTATAGAAGATCATGGTTATGTGGTAGATACAGGTTTAATAAACGTAAGAGCGTTTATTCCTACTAAGGAAAGTGGCAGTGAAAAATGTTTGTGTAAGTAAATTTAAATAATATATACATTTATGAAAAAAGCTACCGATTATTACTAAGATGTCTTATGTAGTTCCAGGTAAACAGCTTCTATGCTATGTCAAAGAAGTGAAAAATAATGAGAATACATTAACGATTACATTAACTTTGAAACGGAGGCTTGTTAAGGCTATTTGTAAAAGAAAAATTAAATCATTGGACAGCATTATGCCAGGTACAAAATTTAATCTTTCTATAAAGAAGGTGTTGTCTAATGGCTTATGTGTTTCATTAAATGAAAACAATATAGGATTCATAAATCAAATATATCTAGACAAGCCCTTATCTAAATACTCAAATAGTCTGACAATTACTGGGACATTATTATATATTTTGCCGACCGTCAAATTTGCATACTTCAGCTCGACGATAGATAGATATAGAGACAATACTATTAAGCCTGGAGATGTTGTAGAAGCTACTGCTCTATTCAGAGAATCTCGTGGAATAGCACTACAACTAACTAAGAGTGGAATACAGGGATTCGTTCCCTTGAAAAGAACAGGCGTTGAATATAATAAAATCATTGAAAAATTTGCACCTGGTACCACACATAAATGCAGAATATTATCATACAGCTTGTTAGATGGAATTTATGTCTGTACCATGCAGCGTTCGCTGTTGGAACAGAAGTACTTTTCATTGCGTGATTTTAAACCTGGCGACGTGGTAAATGTTAAGATTGAAAATATTGATAAAGTGAATGGTTTCGTCCATGTACAACTTGGTAAATTTAATGGACAAATTGCACCCGATCATATATCTGACGAAGGTTTAAGTGCCTTAAAACAGCTGAAAATCGACAAAGAAGTAGAAGCAAGAGTCTTGTTCGTTCATATAGACCGAAAAAAAGTATATCTCACTTTGAAAAGGTCTTTAATAACGAGTGACTTGCCCATTTTAGCAAACATACAAGACGCGAAAATTGACTCGAAACACCACGCAACTATCATACAAATACACAAGCGTGGAATATTGGTAAAGTTTTTCGGGGATGTTAAAGGTTGGATTCCACATACTGCTCTCGACACGGAAACATCTAACGTAAATTGGAACTATTCAATTGGACAAACAATTTTGGTAAAAGTTCAAACAGTGAATACAGATTCGGGAAAAATAACTTTAAATGTGGCTAATCAGGACATATAAGTTGCCGATATTATGCCTCTCTGCAACATAAAATCTGCATTTGAAAAGAAGTATTGTGTGACAGAGAAATCGAATGATATCAATTATTTAAAAAGGAAGAAACAAAACCAAGAGAACGTGATACGTGCCAAAAAAAAAAAAAAATAAAAATTCAAAAGTTACTTGAAATAACGAATGTGGAAACAAAAGGAAGTTAAATTAAAAACCGCACGGTCTGCGTCTACTTCTTCGAACATTGGGTGTTCGTGGTGCTTCTGACATTGGTAAAATGTAGTCATAAACTATGGACACAGAAATATGGGTAGTACCATAGGTCTATGATCTATTCATCTCTGGATATAACATTCGTGGTTCGTGATGCAGTCGCATGTGGATCACGTCGTTGCCTATTGTCCCAGTTTAGCTGGTTCCTTCAGCTGGTTCACGATCAGTTGCCTGTGTCCCGCGAAGCAGAAAAATCGGAGACTGTTCAAGAATCTTAAGTTGATATTTTTAATTTCATAGAGTGGTTACTTCATAAATGAATTTGTAGAAATGTCCTGGAGGAAGCACTTGTTTAAACATTACTATGTAAAAGCAGGAGAATCTCGTTCAAAATGTATATCCAGTTTGAAGAGCAGTATGGTATTCAGGAAGGTCTACTTTGTGTTCAGCAAATATTTATAGAATATGAAGAGAAGCGATGTAACAAAGATATGAAGTAATTTGACACATATTACTGGATGTCAGCATTTGCAGGATGTTAGCAAAAACTTAATACACAATATCTAAGAATATTTTGAAAATTTACTTCTATTTTATTGCTATATGTGCAAAAAAATACTGTTAACATTCATATATACAGTGGCTTGGTAAAGTATTTACATTTGTCACAGAAAACTTTAATATTCATATTGTGTGTTGTATATAAAACGTTTTGTTGGCACTATAATAATATAATATAATGCTATTTATATTGCCAATTTGAAAATATATATAAAAGTTGCAGGATATTTAATGTAAACTTATATTTAATATAAAATTAATATACAGTATGTATAGTCACCTTAAGCGTATAATGTATTATATTAAAAATGGTCCCACTGAATACTGAAACCTACTAATGATATGAATGATTGCTTATTTAAATATTTTTATAATCTCTGTAAAATATATGTACAGGTACTTGTACTAAATATCTTATAATTTTTGCATTCGATTTCAGAATCGTTTCAGATTTTAAAAATATAATTATGATAGTTGGATGTCATTACAGCATTAATGAAATTTGAAAATGTTTCGTATAATAGGCGTATGGTAATCATAAAAGGTCTATCAATACTTTCACCAGCCACGGTATAAAAGTGAAAGAACAAAATAAATTGACACGTTGTCGTCCTATCGTTCTATCCTTGACCCTCCTCCGACCGTACCACCTTCATCATGTCTCTGTCTCTTTCATTCACTCACTCGCTCACTCTCTCTCACTCTCACTCTCTATTTCTTCCTTCCTGCACCCAGTTTACCGTCTCTCTCTCGCGGGATTTTCTCACTGACATCGTGAACGCGGGGTTAGGTTATAATAAAAAAACACCATCACGTCATACTGAAAACCTTACTCGGGGACATCAAAAATTGAGACCTATACGGGGTGTCGTAGTATTGATAGATAAACTTTGGTGTTATAAAGGGAAGTTTAACCCTGTTGCAATCCTCGAATTCTGATACTTCAATTTTGTTTTAATTTTAGTAGTAAAAGAGATTTACAGTATGCTGTTATTTCTTTATTTAGAAATAGGATCGCAATAACTATTAGTTTATTTTTCGGATTGTTGAGGATTTAGTAGGTTGGTATGATCACTAGTTCCTACAAACTCAGTTGGTACAACTTGCAACGACGCTCCTTTGTCTTAGACGTCGTCCACGTGTTGATTTTCTCTGCGTATCCGGCGTGCTCGCACGTTGTACGAGGAAGTAAAATACAGAACATAGAAAAACTAATCTGTGTAAATCAATACCAGATCCAAAGACCTTATTGATTAAAACGGATAAGTCTATCACACCGTTCTGAGCTTAACGACCTTTATTGCATATAGGACTGGTTAAAAAAAAAAAAAAAAAAAGAATTCCTTAAACCTACCGACTATATCTAGAACTATTTTCTAGTTATTATTTATTGTAACTAGCGCATCTGCATATAGATGGCGAGCGCGAACTCACGTTGTCATTTTCAACATGTCATTTTAAGAAAATATTTATCTTAAAATTGAGATGAGCAATCATGCATGCCAATAACAGTTTTCTCATATCTTACCTAAATTTGAAATATTTTTTAACGTCCAAAAATACCACTGGATAAAAAATGATCGAAAGAACGCAGCAGGGTTAATTGAGCCAATAAACTTGAAAATTGTATCGTCCTCGTATTAAAATCATGAATGTGCAAATTTTTCAGTTGGCAATTTTTAGTTTTAACTATATGAATTGAAGGTATGAATGACGGTGGTTCGAATAAATGACGATGATTATGGTTTAAACTTGATTCAAGTTATTTTACGTTAAATTGTGAATCTCTATAATCTATTGAATAGAATATTCATGGCATTCCTACAAGAGAAACGATATCTTCGAGAAAGATAGGGAGAAATGGGAAATATATAGTACATATACAACGTCGAAAGAGCTGGAAAATCGTTTTGATCGAATCGTGATAAGAAAGCTTCGAATTATTATAGATTCGAAAAAACTATCCAAGATGGAAATCTTGATTTTAATACATTTAAATTCGTGCGATTCACGAAAGAGAATTCAGAGTTAGGTGAGAGAATAGGATACGTGTTGTACACGATTGTAATATTTTAGCAACATTTTCAATTCTTGTAACATATTGTATCGCATAAATCTATTTGTTACTATAATCACACATTGTGTCTCTTGGAAACACAAAATAGAGATTCTTCATATTATAGTCTTCTATCCAAATAATAAACAATGTTTCTACGTCCCTTATCTTTTCTTTCTTCTTCCTTCGTACAGGTTGTTACATCGCGTAAGACGGTACGTGCGAAGTCCCTCATGGTCTGGCCGCCGAGGCCTATACACCGTTACTCTGACCCTCGATAAACCTAAGGAACCACCATAAACCGAATCTTTTCAGCTTAATTTCTATTCATATAAGTATTTTCGGTTTATGGATGATCCTTAAAACAGTCCTTAGGTTTATTGCACGCTCTTATAACTTACGGAGAAAGCGGTTGTTCGTCTACCAAAATAGCAGGTTTTTCCCATTCAAAAAGGACACCCACACCGAGTTTTCCTCCGTAATTGTACGAGACGGGTCATCCACTGTTCTTCCAAGCTTCGTGTAGTCAACTCAAGTATCTTAAACTTAAATCAGTCATCTACAGTTATTTCATTCGCGACGTCCTCGTCATCTATTATTACTTCAAACTTAATCTATTCTCTATTAATACGAATCATCTATCAAGTATACAACTATTAATCATTTATATCAATTATATCTTCCAACACAACGGAACCTCAAGTGTAGTAAGTAGTTAAAAATATAAATATTATAAAACTGTAGACTACAGTTTTATTCCACAACAAATATCCCCATTATCCCACAAGAAATAAGGGGGTCGACCTGTTCGTGGTGTCGATTGTCATAATCGTAACGGGAATTCACGACTCCCGTTGACGGGCTTCAACGCGATGCGTCTCCCCGCGACAGGACGAAAAGACACAGGTAGAGGCTGTAACAGCAGGAAACGAGCAGAACGTTGATTTAAACGTTTGCCGACATTTAAAGAGAAGAAGAAAATATTGGAAAAGAATTAGGAATAACCATGGAACAAACAGAAATTAGTTTTCACCATCCAACTCACGTATACCCGAATACGATCTAGAGCTGCATCGCGAATAGCTTACGATAACGATAATTTTCCTCGTTTTATAATCTACATAGAGAGTTAAGATCAGAATTTTGTTAATAAACTTATAACTAAATAAAATCAACTAAATTACTAGTTACGAGACATTGAAATTATTTATTTATTCCAAGAAAACTCTAATCCTTCTCGCGCTAGTACTCCTGCCCATAGCAGGCTAGCCGAAACATGGTATATTTTCCAGTCGCATTAATACGGTAGTCAAAACTGCTCCTATGGTTATACTAACGAATTAGATTATCAAGAATGCGATAGTTTGGAAATTTAAAATAGTGCCGTGATTTAGAAAGGTGCGACAAGTTTTGAATCTGTTCCATTCAGTCGTTCGTCTCGTTTCGAAAATAACGAACGAGTGTCGAACCAATTGAAATAGTCTGACGACTATTTCTGGTGGCATCTACTACCGTTTTGATTTAAATATAATTCGAGAAATCGAAAATCCTACATCTAGAGTAACGCATAATCGGTTACGAACACCGAAGATCATGACCAAATCGTAACAGATGCGAATATTTTATTAACATCTATTGTGCTCCTACAATTAACTTCTACAATTTTATATATATGTATAATATACTAGAATCTATGTATATATATATATGTATTCTATATATATGGTATATATAGTACAGCATATGATGTCTCCTTACAGTCTCCATCTGTGTCAGAATGAAATGTAATCGCGACGTAGATTGAACTGAATTTTTTGTTAATATCTCGGAAACCAAAGTCAACCGAATGTAACATATGTGTGGCGGTACATGAGTCGTAGGACAAGGCGAATCGAGAGCGACTCATGTTGTTGTTGTGCCTCGTAACACGGACACTGCCTTAACGCACGAAATATAGCGATAGATAATCTCCGGGCAAAACAATGTCGCTGTTGAGGGCAACCATCGATCTAAGAGAAATTCAAATTTTGCGATTCCACCCCCCCCTACTAATATAAATAAACGGACGCGATCGCGAGCAAGTAAGTCATTATCCGAGTTATTATCTGCGATTAACAGAGTTATCCAGTTATCCGCGAGCGTTCATACTTTATTATAGCGAATACATTTGTGCGAGCGTCTCTCGATGGTATTTATGTTTAATTATATTTATTTAATTTGTTCCAAATATATTTGACGGATTGCAGCAGCAATCTCTTTCGTTATTTTATAATATTGATCCTCACACAATCCACCAGATATGTAAGGGAAAATTGCTCAGAATATTCGCTTTGACAACATATTTCGAGGTTACTGTAATCGGATAAATCGTCCACTTTGTAAATAATTACCAGTTCTTCTTTTTGAAAAATAAATCTTGTTTACTTAATTATCCAATCTTATCCGAAAAAAAGTTATTTTTAATAGTTTTTATCGCCGCTTTGATCGTGCTTGTAGCCCGAACGTAAACATACTCTTAACCTCGGTTATCTTCCTTTTCTTTTGTCTCGTTTCTCTTGCTTTTTCTTTCTTCTTTCCCCTCTAATGTCTGAGCGGTGATGTATATTCGCGTTTCTATACTCTCGGATCGCTATTGTCACAGAGAGATGGGATGGCCACGTCTACCGTGTCACCGTTACACTGCTAGTTTTGCGTAATAAAGTTTACGTAGACTATCATATCGGAAATATTATTTACTTCCGTTGAGATATGTGTAATTTTATATGCTAAATTAACTACGTAGTATATGAGTATGGGTGTGTGTGTCCGCGGTGTCTCGAAAATAAAAGAATGTAAACTGTTCTGTCCTCAGTCGTGTATGGTAGGTCATCTGGTATGGAAGGTCGTGTAGAGAAAGAAGTGCTGAGACACGCGCAAGATTGTATCGTTTAATATTGTTGGAATCGATCACTAAATACCTTTACTTCGACGGTAAAGATCCATAATCATTAACAGCTTTATCATTATCATTTTACTTGCGAAGCGTTTGAACTACGTGAAACAATTTGTAGCGGCACTCGACAATAAACTTTCCAACGGTTTCTGTCCCTTGGTACACAAAGCGGGCTCTATCCCTCGGACAATATGATTGCATACCTTCAACTAGCTTAAGAACCCGCCATAAATCTTAGGATTTCTCCAGTTAAGGTCATTCAAATCCATCAAATACCTTTTAGTTTTAGCATTCCTAAATTTATTACCTACTCCGGAAAAATACGAGAAATCTGCTTTTCTCACGTATGACGGTTCCCGCTAACAACTTTCTCTCGAGGACGGCTAGCATTCTTCCTCTCCCACCAACCAGGCAGAAAACCAATTAACAGCGACGTCCATTTTCCCCACTTTCCTAACGAAAACTTTCCTTAACGAATCCGATCCTCTCGTACCCTTAGCCACACCCATCACAGTTTTCCTCCGCAGGGCCGTCGACAAAGAAAGACAGTTCCTCTACGTTCCTCGAGGAGTCATCAACTTAGATTGTATCGCGCACTCTGCTAAATCGCTATCTTAATTCATCGTCTATCAGTGGAGTTCTACCGAGAATTGCGAATCGTCAAGTGGAATCGCGAGTCCTTCGTATAGCGTCGAAAGTGAGAACAAAATCAAGAGAACATGGTACACGCCAAAAGAATAAAAATTGAAACGTTACAGGAAATACCAAAGATGAAAAACAAAGGAAAACGAAACAGACAGAAACCAGTGAAAGATTTAGAAAAGGAACATTCTAAGAAAATGTGTGTTGAACAAACAGAAGAAGAAAAGATAAAACTGGAAGATACCAAACCTTCCGAAAAAGATTTGAAATATAAACTTAGCAATGTTACACATGATAAGCATAACGAGCAGGAGCAAAGGATATCTCCGTGTGGATTTTTCTGGGATGGCAACCCTAATTTAGCTCTCCTTCAGGATAAAGAGTCATCTAGCGATAGTGAAGACGAAGGAGAGGAAAAACCAAAACTGAGAAGTAAGAAATTAAGTGCCGCTGAACGTCGAGAAGAAGAAAGACAGAAGGAAAGTGAAATTCGCCAAAGAGAAGAAGCGCTCGCCAACAACCGGTTACCAAATTCTGTGGATCAGTTCGACAGATTAGTTTTAGCTAGCCCAGACAGTTCAATAATATGGTTACAGTATATGGCATACCATTTACAGACAACAGAAATAGAAAAAGCAAGATCAGTTGCGAGAAGAGCGGTAAAAACGATTAATTTTAGGGAAGAGAAGGAAAGATTAAACGTTTGGACGGCTTGGTTAAATTTAGAATCTAAATTTGGGACTCATGAATCATTGAATGATGTTTTTCGAGACGCAGTGAGATTTAACGATTCACTAAAGATATACAGTCACATGTTGACTGTTCATATTGAGGCTGGTAGACAGATGGAACTGGAGAAAACAATTAATACCATGATTGGAAAGTTTAAACATATTCCCGAGACATGGTTTAATTGTGGAGAAGGATTAATAAAAATGGGTTTGAAGGACAAATCGAGGCATATTATGCAGAGAGCACTGCAATCTTTGCCAGCATCTGAACGTATGTACAAAACAGAAATAAAATGTCATAAAGAATAAAATACTAATATAATACAAATTTTACAGATGTAAATCTAATTGCACGGTTTGCGATTATGGAGAACAAATTTGGGGATAAAGAAAGAGCGCAAACTTTGTTCCAGCAAATTCTAAGTTCTTATCCAAAACGGGTGGATATATGGTCTTGTTATATTGACTCCCTAGTTAAATCTAACGATATTGATATAGCAAGGTAAAAATATTTTTTCAACTATATTTTGTCTTTTTAATTTCATAGAGAATTTACCTTATAATAATTTGTATTTACAGGAAAGTTCTAGAGAGAGCAGTTGTTCAGACATTACCGCCTAGAAAGATGAAGATCCTCTTTAGAAAGTTCATCAATTTTGAAGAACGGCATGGTACACAGGAAGACGTGACTCGTGTTCAACAAATGGCTGTAGAATATGTAGAGAAGCAGTGTACAAGATGACCAAAAATAATAAAACATTTAGACACGTATTCCATTACATCATGTGGGCAAAACTTTAATTACACAGTACCTAAAAAAATCGAGTTACGTTAAGTTTTCCCATTAAATAACTTCATGTTGTTAATTATAATATTTATAGTTTTCACCTTCTAAATCTGATGTTTCCGTGATCTCTGTACTGTCTTCATTATAAGTTTTTTCTTCATCGATTATAATATTTCCATTGCGACTGCTTCCCTCACTTACTTTACACATTCTTTTCATTTTAGGAATTACAAAATTCTATTTTGTTTTATATTAGTTTATTGAATTAGGCACGAACATAATAACAGAAATAGAACGAAATGGAACACCTAATTTAATAAAATAATATAAAAGAAATTGTTGTTCATCTGTTATCACGTTATGTAACGAAAGAAACTTTTCGGACAATCTAAGAGTTTCTCCAACTATTAGTGACCATAGTACAGAATCAAAAAATATTCGATGGGTTTACTCTCGTTAGAGAAGTTACATGGCGATCCAGATTCTTCGGCTTGCTCGTGGGAATCGTGTTGAATATAAATTTCTTTGGCAATTCGTAAAGGACTCAATGTAGATTGATGCGAAAAATCATTGCCACTATCTCAAGTACTCTAAATACGTTGTCTCTTGTGTGACATCGACCACATCTTAATCTACATCAGAGATAAGACTTCCTCCCCGACCTTTGGACTCTTTTGCACACGTCACCACCTTATCATCATAATCTACATCGAGCCCCTCGACATCCCCAAACCAGAACATATATAAGCCGAGATTTTAGGGTGCTCAGGCAGTTTTTGTTCAGCCTTTTTCTGATTCAGTATATTATTCTACCTCTGTAAAACTATTGTAATTGTTAATGATTATGGATCTTTACCGTCGAAATAAAAGTATTTATTTAGTGGACGATTCCAGTAATATTAAACGATACAATCTTGCGCGTGTCTCAGCACTTCCTTCTCTACGCGACCTTCCATACCAGATGCCCTTCCATACACGACTGAGGATAGAACAATTTACATTCTTTTATTTTCGAGACTCCGCGGACACACATACCCATACTCACATATTACGCAGTCAATTTAGCATATAAAATTACACATATCTCAACAGTAATCATTGAATTAAATAATAATAAATTGAATTATAATAAAGTTTGATAAAAGACAGTTAAGAATTGGATTATGGCTCAACCTTCTTTTTTTTTTTTTATAATCTAAGTCACAAGTTTACGTGACACTTGCATATTATAGGAACGACGTAGTAGCCATCTTCGACATTAAAAACGCTTGAATTTTTTATTTTTCTTTCTTGATTCATTATACCTTTTCGGAGATACAATAAATTATTTATAAAACTTAACTTAAACTAGTTTTGTTTTACCTTCTGCGTTGCTTCGCCTTATAATCTCGAAACACAGTTATTAGTCCTTCTTGCGTATTATTTTCATCATTGCCGTCATCTTCAACTTCACTATTCAATTCAATTCGACGACAACGTACTGAAGATGTTATCATCATATCAGATAAACTGTTCGAGGGACTTTTCTCTCTATCTGACAACGCTCGACATCGTTTGGAGGGATTTGGTAAAGATGTAGCGTCAGTTGAATTGCTCGACGCATAAACTTCATTTGAAATCATACTATCTTCTGGGGCTAAGTAAAAAATTAAGTAGAAGACATGAAGTGCAAAAATTTGTGTAGCGTATAAAAGTATAATAAACGCTCTTACTTGATTGTTAGACACGCTCGACAAGAATAAACAGGTGAAACAATTATTTAGCAACACGAAGAAACAATGCGAGACAATTGATAATCGCAAAAAATAAGTGAATCACGCGGTCACATTTTAGCGCCACAAGGCCATAATTGACCCCTGTGAGATAAATTCATTAAAAACATGATTATACACCGTAATTTATCTCTTGTAGGTAATATTTCAACATTATATGTATCGCGTAATAAAAAATTCATCATGGCGCCACGGGCAATCCCTGTAAAACTAGCATGGCTTTCAACATGTTAATAATCTATAATCGTATACATAAAAAAGAAAGAAATAAATACATTTTTAGTACTACACAAGGTTACAATGCCTTGTATCATTCTCTCATACACGTACAAATGAATTAGCATGTGTTTTAAAAGTGAAAGAAGTTACGTTTCTTGGTATGCAGAACTGTCATGATAACAGACTAATATGAGAAATTGTTATTCCGCATTTGCGGTTTCCGTTTCACAGGGATCACCCCTGTTCGGCTTCTAGCATCGAATACAATACATACGTGCGAAGAAACACGTTCAACTTAATGTTGTCACTTCTCAAGTGTATGCGTTCTTAGCGAAACTTTATCGTCGAATTTTTTGAAAACGAAGCTTTGTTTGAAAAATTGTCGCTCTATATTTTCGATTTATTTTTGAATCATTTTTTTCGGCTTCTACCACAATTTTTGGAACATCCTGCATCGATATACAGGGTGGTTGGTAACTGGTGGTACAAGCAGAAAGGGGGTGATTTTACGCGAAAAAAGAAGTCGAAAATATAGAATAAAAGTTTTTCGTTTGAGGTTTTGTTTTCGAGAAAATCGACTTTGAATTTTCGCTTTGATTTCGCGAAAGGCATTTTGTCATTGGTTGCTTCAACAGCATGCCCACAATGCAGAATTTCTGTTAAAAATTTTATGGATCGATGAAGCGAAATTTACAATGGACGGCATGTTCAATGTCCATAACATGCATAATTGGCAAAATGAGAATCCTTACTCTATTCTTGAAACACATTTTCAAGTAAGATTGAACGTAAACGTCTGGGCTGGCATAATCGGACATGTAATTGTTAGGCCATATTTTTTCGAAGGAAATGTAACGTCAGCAGTATATTTCGATTTCTTACAAAACAAACTACCGGAATTACTAGAAGATGTACCGCAGAGAACTAGAGAAAGTTTTATTTTTCAACAAGACGGTGCACCGCCACATTTTAGTCGTCATGTGAGAGATATTTTAAACCAACATTTCCAAGGCTGGATTGGTCGTGTTGAAACAATAGCTTGGCCACCGCGCTCTCCTGACTTACCTCCGCTTGAGTTTTATTTATGGAGGCATATTAAATCAATTATTGTTTATTCTGAAGAAATCGCAAATTGCGAGCAATTGAAAGAAAAGATTATTATAGCCTTTTATACATTAAAACAATCGAACACGTTAGAAAGCGTTCATGGAGATTAAATTAGAAGAGCAGAAGTATGTGTTCGGCAGAATGGGCAACATTTTCAGCAATTTTTGTAATAATAAACTATGATTACTTCGTATAATTTCATTATGTATTGCTAATTTTCCGTTACGGCAAAAACAAACTTAAACTGCGATAATATCCATCGAGACAACGATCTACAGTGAGATCCGTTATAACGAGACGTGATAAAGTGCACGCGTACCGAGCGAAAATCCAAAGTCCATTTTCTCGAAAAAAAGCTTCGAACGAAAAATTTTTATTCCATATTTTCGACTTCTTTTTTCGCGTAGAATCATCTTCTTTCCGCTTGTACCACCAGTTACCAACCACCCTGTATATCCATTTCAAATCTAATACTTTTTTGTCTTTTGGTTTCTCTAATAATTGATTTATTTTTTATTAAACTATTCATTTCTCGATCCAGTGCTTCTTTCCAGGAACCGCTGTCATCTCCATCTAAAGCTTCTTCATAGGTTTTAGGACTGCCTGCGCTAACTATATTCACACGAATGAAATATAAGCTCGTTTGGCCATATTTTTGAGGTTTCTTTCTTTCCCGTCCTGACCTTCTCAAATTATTTCCTAAGCCTTCAAGTTTTCCTTTTGGTTCGTTGCTTAAATTTCTATCCTTTTTCATCACAACCTCCTCGACCTTCTCCTTATTTATTGCACTTTCGTGAATTTCGTTTGAATCCGATTGCTCGTCAAAATCTGTTTTCGTTTCATTATCTGATTCATCTTCTCCTTGAAATCCTACTAAATTCTCATCTTCACCTATAATTTCTATGTGTCTTGCGATTATAATTTTATTATTAACTGTGGCGACAGATGCTCTGCAAAACCGTCGTCTCAGGTAACAGCCAGGCGACGGGACGGAAAAACTAAACAATCCAGACAAGAGACCGAACCCAACACAGCGGGCGGTCCACCGAGCGTCTTCGACAACCGTAACACAACAGAACAGAATGTTTCCGACCGTCACACCGAACAGTTCGAGGAACCACTTGTACGCAGTATTTTAGAGAATAAACTTTGTTAAGTTTAAAACCGAATAATTTATTATTGCACCCATAACCACCTCATAACTAAGATCCTATATCCCACGTTTTCATAACCTACAAGTATTCCAGTGTCTGCTTTTCTGTCCCATTTCGAATTTCTTCTAATTTCAGGTATTCTTACGAAAACTCTACTTCCGTACAGTCTTAAATTGTTTATATTCGGTTTCCTTTTAAAAAATATTTCAAACGGTGTTTTATTTTCATATGTGTTCGTAATGGTTCTATTTTTTAAGTACGCCGCGGCTCTAACTATTTCCGGCCAATATTTGATATTTAGCATTGAATCATGTAATAAACATCTAGCGGAATTCATGATTGTTCTATTCTAGCGCTCAGCTGTTTCATTTAATTCGTGAATATAAGGTGGGCATGGTTCTACGAAAATACCCTTCTCCCTTATTAGATTGTACGTGTCTTTGTTCCTATATTTTTTTCCATTATCGCATCTTAGTCTCTTTTTCTTCTTGCCAGTAAGATTTTCAACTTCGTTTATATAATCAAGGAAACAATTATGAACTTCACCTTTTGATTTCAAAGTATAAATCAATGTGCACTTACCGTAGTCGTCTACAAACGTTAGGAAACATTTTGATCCATCATGGCTAGTATTATTATGAGGTCCATTTAAATCGGTATATACTAATTCTAAAATTTCGCGTGCTAAAGTTAACCTCGACAGTTGAATGCACGACCACGTTTAGATGGCAAATCAGTATTTATATCGTATAAGGAAGTAATGGCTAAAGCAAATATGGTTAAAAATATAAAAAAGCGATCAGCAAGTGTGTCTGAGGTAACTGAAAAGAAAACAGAAACATCAGAAAATTTCAATAAGATTTTAAGAAGAAAAACAAAACAGAAAATGGAACTACAAAATGGATTACCAAATAAGCAAATTACTAAGAATTCACCTAAGAAGTTTAAAAAGAAGTTAAAACTGAAAAGAAAAATAATGATTTAGGAATTGTTCAAAATCCTAACAAAAAGGAAACAAATGACGCTAGTTCACAAAAAAGTAAAAAGAAAACATTAAGTACAGCGGAACTCTTGCAATTGAGACAAGAATACCGCAAGAAAAGTAAAGAAAACAGACTGTCGCAAAAAGATTTGTTGTCACCTAATCTATCTGTTGAAGACATAAGAAAGAAAATTGGATTAATAGAAAGACGAGAAGAACTCACAAGAAGTGCTGAGAGGAAACTAGCAGCACTTTAAAAAAGGCTACAAGTAGAGGAAGGAGTAGGCAAGCTAAAACAAGTCATGAAAAGACAGGTAGAAAAAGGAAAAAATGAAAAGTCATTAGAAATTGTGAAACAAAAACAAATAAAAAATGTAAAGTCAATGCAAGAGAAAGTGGAAGCGAAGTCAAATAAAGAAAATAATAAGAGAGATGCTAAACAAAGTAAAACTCTTTTAAAGCAAAGAAATGCAAAGGTATGAAACGTTGGTAGAAGTTAAATATACCGAGATACTTTCGCAGTTGCTTAACGGTCGCGGGTTTTGGAACGTTCACAATCGCTTCCACACGCTCGGCTAGCAGCGTTTACAGTGTATTCTAAAAATGTGATTTTGCTCGAGCCAAATTCGTATTTCGCGTGGTTAATTACGACACTATAATCGTTCATTCGTCCGAGCAACGTACGCAGGTGTTCGGCGTGTTGCTGTTCGTCTACCGAAGCTATAAAGAAATCATCGATGTACGAAATTTCGACCAGTCAAGAATTCCTTGACAAATGGTCGACTCGTTTACAATGTGTTTCGAAGTCCGAACATTACATTTACAGCTCATAATACTTCGGACGGGATCGGCATTTGTTGGTACGCGCGAATGAGGTCGATTTTCGAGAAGATTCGCCTACCGTGGAGTTAATGCGCGAAATCTTCGATGTGCGGCGGCGAATACTTGTCGGGTACGGTGCGGACGTTCAACGTAGTCGCTGTAGTGTCATAGGTCTCCGTCTTTCTTCGGAACGAATTGCAGAGATGTTGCCCATGTACTTTTCGATAGCCACATTACTCCTTGCTCCATCACCAGCTCGAACTCTGCCTTCACCTGTTTGAAACGATCGAGGGCAAGGTGTCGAGGCTTGCTGCAGGCGGGCGATCTGGGCATGTTCTACCCCATGTCGAATATTTTTTTTCGCCTGAGAACAGGCGGAAGCGTTAAGACCGAAAATTCAGTCAGGAGTTGGTGGTACGTCGTTTCTCCGATGATCGTTTTTATCGGCGCTGTATCGATCGTGGCCAAGTATCCCCTTGCGGACAGATTGGCGGTCGTGTCGATTAAGCGTCTGTTTCGTGAATACGCCAGCAGCCAGCAGTAGCTCAAGAAGTCCAGGCATATTAATGTCTGCTACTACGAATTATCATTTGAATTTCCGTCGAAAAGAGATTCACTGACACAAGAATTCGTACCGTAAGTCGTGATGCGCCTTACGGTTCATAGTCCACAGTTTACAGTTGTCCTTGTTGCCATCTCGCATAGTTTACTGCACGGGTACAAGCATAGGTCGGCAGAAGAAATCTTCCAACTCCTGTCTTTCAGGTAAATGCGGCGGGATGAGAAGCCGCTGCCGTACACTGCGGTCACGGACGGCAGCCCGCGCTTCACTGGTTCCAGTTACAGGATCAACGACACTTTCTTGCCTGGTCTCGAAAGGTATCGTAGTAGTAGCAGGAATCATTTTGCTGCGTCGTGTCTCGGGAATTCATCAACACTGTCGAGGAGCAGCGCGCCAATTTGAGCCACTAGTCGGCTCACCTAGTCGTACCCCGCGGGTGCGCGGGGTGGTTCGTCTGCCCGCAGACCGCTACTATCTGTTGGGTTTCCGGATTTATTTCATGGATCTTGTCTCCCACCATGGTCAGGGCATTCGCACTCGTTTCCCTTATGGCAGCCAGAACTCCTTGCGTATTAACTGCAAGACGATTGTTCCAAAGCGTCAGAACGACGTCGTCCGATATCGATGGGGCGAACAGCTTTTTCAGGTTCCTGTAGAACTGGGACGGTGTCCTGTAAACGAAAAGAGATGAACCTATTTGTGCCACAAAAAGACATCGTGTCCGTAAATCACCAGTGTTCGTAATGGCGAACCACAACAATGAAGGGCGCGCAACGAACGCCACAGATCGCGGAGACACAATAAGTCAACTATTCCACGTAATTCCGCTACGGCCTCAAATAATAGTAATGTAATTTGCCATGTTGGAAGCACAGTTCGAAACGGCAAACATCACGAGTGACAAAACTAAATTTACCGCTCTCGTCGCGAACCTCGGGGATGAATATCTTGATCAAGTCGAGGACACAGTGCTAGATCTGTCGGCGATGAAACAATAAAAAGCTAAAAAAGTTAAAAAATGAACTTGAGGTGTAAGTGTTAGCAATTTGTTGGTTGTGGGTGATAGGTGCCCCCGAGGCGAGTTTAGAAGCCATGCTGAGGGGGCAACAGGAGTACATCGCCGTCCGCTTCTACTGCAAGCGAGTCATGCTTGCAAAGGAGCATGCCGAGAGAGAAAAGGAGAGAGAACAACATCAACCAACGATGACTTCCGATAACAGATGGACGGCACATGAAATGGGAGATAGGACATTGGTCCCGTTCTACAGATTTTTGGAGAAACTGACAGTCACATCGATCTCGCGCGACCTCGTTCTGACGCTTTAGAAGAACCGCCTTCCCGTGTATATGCAACGGATGCTGGCCGTCATAAGGGAAACAAGTCCGAATGCTCTCTCCACGGTGGCAGACAGGATCTACGAAATAATCCCAGAAAAACCTGGACAGACAACAACGATCAGCGAGCAATCGAACCGCCCTCCAACCACGGAGCCGGACTGGGTAAGCCGATGAATGGTTCAAATTCGCACGCAGCTCCTCGACAATCGTCGCCAACCACGGTCACGGTCCCCGAATTCCTAAAACACGACGCAGCAAAATGGTCTCTGCTATTACCACGAACTTTCAGAAACCACGCAAGAAAGTGCCATTCCCCCTGTAACCAGAACGAAGGAAACGCGAGCGTGAACGCGGCGTACGTCGGCAGCCTCACATCCTGCCTTATTTTCGTGAAAGTTTGAGTATTTCTCTCCACGTGGACACGGGCGCCAACCTATGCGTGTACCCGCGCAATAAACTATGCGCGCCCGCGAACAAAGACGACTATTTTGTTTTCACGGCCAACGGGAACATCCTGGCGTCCCTGAACCTATCTTCTTGACGAGAATTCAAATGTTAATTTGAAGTAACAGACGTTAACACGTCTACCATCGACCTGGTATTCGTGAGCTACTACGGGTTGCTGGTGGATTCACGAAACGAACACTTAACCGACACGACTACCAACCTGTCCGCAACGGGATACTCGGCCACGACCGATGTAGCGTCGATAAAAACAATAATCGGAGAATCGATGTAGCATCACCTCCTCGTCGGATTTCCGGACTTAACGCGTCCGCCTGTTTTCGGACGAAAAAAAATTCGACACGGCATGGAATACCACATCAATATCACGCCCAGACCTCCCGTCTGCAGCAAACCTTGACGCCTCGCCAATGACCGTCTTAAACAGGAGAAAGCAGAATCCGAGCTGAGGATGCAGCAAGGAGTGATACGGCCATCGAAGAGCCCATGGACATCATCTCTGCATGTCCTATCCGTCCAGTCTGTGTGCTTTTTTCGAGGGTTGCTTGGAGATGGTGTATTATAGTATTTTCGATACAATCTTGCACGTGTCTCAACACTTCCTTCTCACACTACCTTCCATACCAGATGCCCTTCCATACACGACTGACTGCAGAACAGTTTACGTTCTGTTGTCTTCGAGACGACGCGCACACGCATACCCATACTCACATACTACGCAATTAATTCAGCACATAAAATTACACATATCTCAACAGTTATAGCCAATGTTAATAAATAAGGGTGGTCTCCTTGACAGTGGATACATTTCGCAAGAGTTTCTGCTGATTTAGTGCATTGATCTGTAGGGTGAGGACCTGCACATTTGACGCAGCAGTAATTACGGTTGTAATATTTTTGCGTGTGGCCGTATCTTTGGCACCTTTTACACTGAACTATTTCTTTTTTTTTTTTTTTTTGTAAAAGGTGGTTCGAATTTTACAACCGAGTTCATTAATCGGTTAATCGGTCGTGTTGTAGATTTCTTCGTTGTTTGGATTTTGCTTTAAATCAACAAAGAATAAGGATAGAGGGTTTTTTGTGACTCTGTGTCTTATATTGCTGATATTGGTAACTTCATGGCCAAGATTTTGGAGTTCGTATTTCAGTTCGTTTAAGTTAGTAGAGTGGTGAATGTTGCGTAGTACCACTCGAACGGCTCTTTCTTGTTTTGGTTAATAAGTGTGGAATTTGGCGTTCAGGGTTTTTAGCTGTTTTGTTATTTTTCTATAGGAGTCTGGATTAGTTGGCAGTATTTTAACCTGATTGTTTTTAGTCTTTAGTTGATAATCTTGTTTGTTGATATCTTTCTCGATGGACTTTATCATAGTTTGAATGTCATCGTCAATAAGGATTGGTGGGGGAGGAGGATTTTTTGTGAGTGTCGAATTGTTGGTGTTTCAACTATGTCTATAGAATTGTCTGTAGATTCTAATATTGCGAATCTGTCGTGAGTGGTAATGTGTCTTAATGTCAGTTTGTTCTGATTAGCGTTTGCATCTTTTTTGATTGAATCAAGGTTGCGTTTTTTGATGCAGTTGGTGTGGTTTTGAAGGTGGATGATATTATCATTATTGTTTTGCCACGGAGGAGGTAGAACGGTACGATTGTGGTTTTGTTCGTGAGGGCTTGTTATAGTTACTTGGACCATCTTCGAGCTAGTTAATTCAAATTGAAATCACTAGTCGAGACGTATATAAGCTGAGGTACTCGACCACAACGTAGTGCGATAGTAAACGTATTTCGACAAACGTATTCCACTGCCGATTTCCGGGATATTCTTTTCCCTTAAGTTTTCTGCTTTTAGTTTCATTCGCCTGGAGTTGTGACTCGCGTTATTCGCGAGTCATGACGGTTTTTGTTGACTCGCGACATGACTGTCTCTGCTGTCCCTGCACATTACGTTACGTTACATTACGTTGACATTGCACAATTTCCTTACTTGGAGATTGTTAACTTGGCTCAGATTCTGGAAAATTCAGGATTAATGCGAAACAAGAATCCTTTCTATGAAAAGTCGTAAGACAACAATAGCGTATTTTCGATTTTTCACACAAACAATTATGTATGTGCTTACCTTAATATATCACAGACTTTTGTGTTAAGAGAATGGATGAGGCACGCGCATATTTATCTTTTATATCTATCTTGTATATTTTATATGCATACATTATACGCATACATGCTCTATTGTGTTACGATAAGTCCCATTTTACGTTAAAAATAGCTAAAAATTGTGCAGAGTTAGTTTTTCCTAGATCGTATGTAATATTAATTGTCGTAGAATATCGAGACTCTGTGTTAAGTGACACACGTTTTAAGTGGATCCGTTAAATTTCCCACGATCAATCTGTCGAGTTACGAGACGAGAAATTTTTAACTTATAATAAAAATGTATGAGCTTACCTTCGTTTATTTTGCGAACGTGTACGATTTTTCAAAGATCTGTAGCCGCACTACAAGGCCGAAAAGAACAATTCTCTCTTCAACGGTTTCTTCGTTATATAGTATAGTGTTCATCAACCACGTCTCAATCCACATTAGTGATCAGCCACGCCACCAGAAGCCACGCTTCGGAACCGACGGGCTAATGACGGAAATAAAGATGAGGTGGCACTCGGCGGTAATCTATGTCGCCGAAGCGAGGTGCCTAATGAACCCTCAATATCCCAACGGTCATTTCGCCGAATATTCGAGAACGCCTAACAAACGCGTAGATAGTGGGGATATCGAGGGATGAGAAAGAAAAAGAATCGGATTCGGCCGAAAGTCAAGTTTCTTCAGTCTTGAAAAGACGCGGCTGGATTTCAGAAGCGAATTGTAGTTAGTGTAAAACAAGAGTTGAGAAATAAATTCTCTCTCTTTTTATTTTTATCTTCTATTTTCATCTTCGATTTCTCTTTTTTATTGTACGTGACATTTTGGCGATCCGTGCCAGAATCCATCAGCTACAACTAAACGAAACAACGTATTTCGGGGTACGATCAACCTTGAAGATTGGGGATCAACGGACCACTGCAAGAGAACAAACACTTTTGACGTTTCGACAAAGGAACACCGCAATGGAACCTTTCCTACGTGTTAAACGTTCAAGGTGAGGAAACCCTGAATTCTTTTACCAAATACAGAACGAAAAGAGACAGCTTCTCTAACGATTCAAGCATAAATAGTATTATACAATGAGTATAATAATGGCAACATCACGAAAGTAAAAATCGAGACTGTTAGCGCCGCTTCAACTAATAGCGGAATAGACCCAGCTATTAGTGCTGTATTACATTCAGTGCAATAAGCTAACGCTCATACCGCGTTGAGAAAACTCGTTCTCGTCCGATCACGAAAGTTAAGCAGCTCTGGGCACGGATAGTACTTAGATGGGTGACCGCTTGGGAACTCTGTGTGGTGTTAGCTTTTTTATTTTTTAAAAATGAAATTTGAGTTAAAAATAAGTTTGAAATTAAAAATTAGATTTGGAATTGTTTAAAATCAAAATTTGTATTTAAATTGGGTTTGAAACTTGGAATTGGATTTAAAAATTAATTATAAAGTATTACGATCGGCGATTTTGCGGATAGGGATAAAATTGGGTGGTAAAATGGAGTTTTTAAATTAAGTCTTAAATTAAGCTTTAAAAGTGAAGTGTGAGTTAAAAATAGTAAAACGCTGTAGCATTATGTTATATTATATTTTATCTATCATATCATATTATTTATATATCGCAATCATATATTGTCTTTGTCACTTTTCGCAAATGTTCCTTGCAACAATATACCATCGTTTGGCACTAAAAGTGTTTAATTGCCTATGTACTAGATGATAGTATAAACGAAGATTAAAGCTATTCGGTACAGATGATCAATGTACTGAAATTTGTGGGAAACTACATAGTTTATACAAGTTCGCAAGTATTTACTAACATAACAGCTGGTCTCATGATGGGCGAAGAGTAAAAAATGGCTCAAACCTAATTCAATCAAAGTTCAAAATCACATGATAAAATGGCCGCCACCTAAGTGTATTTATGTATTCGCCGCCAACGATTCCATTTACTGAACGAATTATAAATAGAAATCGGTATAGCGAACAAATAAGATGTAAAACACCTTGAAAATGCTCTGTTTTACAATCATAAACTTCTAAGTAATAAGTACCTTGCATTAAAACCTCGAAGTTTTATTAATATAAAAATTAGAACCGTCTTTTTATTTGCATTGTTTAACGAATAGAAAACAAGATAACTAAGTATAATAAATGAAAAAGAAAGCTATGATTTTTATGATTTGAAATATATATGTGTAATATCGTTTTTCTTGAGATAATTCAGGAAATCGATTCTGAAGTCTGAAAATCGAGTTTACTGTGAAAATACTTATATAAAATACAGGAGTAAACAACAATTAATATCAATCTATAACAATAAATAACAATAATTTACATAAACGATAAATAACAAGTTTTGTGCAATGTCTACCTGAAAATCGAGAATCGATTTTCAAGGTCCTGAGCTACCGATCTTTCTTCGTCAATCTTCAGTATTTTAAATAATTATTCAGCGATCTTGTTCATCTTTGATATTTCTTTTTGTCCGCCCGTTTGGGAAATGAGTGTCTCTCAAAACAAAAGAAGGTCGCTCTGTCCGTGAAACAAAGGAAGTCGTGCTATCCCTATCACACGTGAACTTTAGAGAGTTTACATATGTATAATACAGTTTCATTTTACTAACAATAAGGGGAATAAAAGAAAGAACAATTAGTTAGATGCGGGAAAAGTTATCTTTATTCAGATAAAATAAGATACATAATTCGAATTACTGTTTAATTAAGTAGCACTCAAAATACAAAAAAAAAAAACCGAAAAAATACGGAAAAAATGTATTTAATCAGTTTAATATTATGTTTCTATTTATTAATTACTGTAGAAATAGTTCTAAAAATAAAATATTTTATCATTTCCTAATGTATACACTTAATTTAACGATACACAGAATCACACATTTTAATGTCTGTACGTCATTTTTAAAAAATTATAAAATATATTTACATAAGAGCTTTGTATACAATAATTAATGCATGTATATAATTATATATATATAGATGTTCATGCATTAAGTAAATAATGTACGAGTTACTGATTTAACTTCTTTTCGGCAAATTATGTATTCATCGAAAGCTGTTGCACAATATTGGCAAGTTGCTAGATGTCCACAAGGTAGAAATGTAATTCTTACTTCTCGTTCAATGCAAACCTTACACAAACGCTCATCTTTCAATGCTCGATTTTCTTTCTCCAGAGCAGATAAAATAGTAAACAGTATATTCGAATATAATATATAATAAAATTTATTATATGTATACGGATTTCATGCAAATTAAAGAATTTATGATCAATCTGTGTTTTTATTCTCATTACTTAAGAACTTTCTCAACGAGAATCATTTCCTCCGTTTCGTTTTCCCTATTGGATCTCTCATGACTCTCAACTGAATTTTGTGTTGGTGCTTGAAATAAATATAATGTACATATATTTCTTCGTTTTATCCGTGGAACTTTATCAGGATACGCTCCAATTGGTACATTATTACAATGTTCATTGCGAACAAATTTGCACTCTGAAGAACACATCTCATGAACTCGCATGGGAGTTTGACCCTCTGACCAGTGACTCATCACCGATTGACACTCAAAACATTTGACAATATCCAATTCTCCCGTATAGTACAGTTATGCAGCTGCTAGACTGGCAGTGCCAATGAAAGATATAGGCCAGTTTCGAAAACTCGAACGTCTTACTGCTTCAAAACGAAAATCATCATAATTTTTTTGAACGGCACGAGACGTGGATGGAACCGGCGATATTGAATCATCTAACAATGTCGAAGGAACAGGCAGTGATTCTTTATGTTCTGAAGATTCTGAATTTTGTTCCGTCAAATATCACGATTTCATTATAGGAATCATTTTATCCAAATTTTCTCACACCTATTAAAAAAAAAAAAGAAATTAAAATATCTAGTAATTGTAACAAACCGATATTATCGAAGTAATCTCAGTTCCGTGTGTTTTAGAGCAAAAGTTGAAAATTGTCTTTGAAGAATTACAGCGATTTTATTTGATATTTGAAGCTTTAGTAGGATCCCGAAACTTTCTATACAATCTACATAAATTCTTTCGCTACGATATTTTGACTTACAAATGGTAAAACGTTTTTAGTTTACTTATTTTCGAGAAATATTATACGTGTACAATTGACCAAAGAAAAATACGTTACAGACAAAACTTACGAATATGAGATGTTTACGTATCGCTTCAACAGCTCACCAACTCTTCAAATGGAATCTTGACAAAGATTTAATATCTTACTCTTGTATATTTACATTTTTAATTTTACGAACGATCCATACAAACTCTTCTACACCTAGAGTAAGACTGAACCTGCTGCTAGTATGTGCCTGTATATGAACCTGTTTCTTGTAAATCTGATCCCTACCACATTACTCCTTCATCGCACTATAAGACACTGTGCTGAGTGCGCAAGTTGTCGGCCAATCAAATGTCATCGATGCTCTGCCCCTTACTGCTATGTACTGTACTGTACTATCATTGGGCGGATATATTGTAGAGTAGAAGGATAATTTTTGTCCTAAATATTATTATCTGAAAATCTCAGGCAAAAAGTCCGTGTTTAATTTTACTTTATAGCTGTAGCGTATACACAGCCTCGGTATTAATCATCGTGGAATATAATAAATCTATTTTTACAAATAAGTACGCAATTTTTTCAATATATGAAACATCTCGCACAGAGGTTCTGCAGAAAAATTCATCCGTTTATAACATTTTACAAATTTATTTTGAAATAAAGTTCTCTCGCGATGCGAATAGTAAGACGCTGTATCATTATGTTACATTATATTTTATCTATCACATCATATTATTTATATATCGCAATCATATATCGTCTTTGTCACATTTCGCAAACGTTCCTTGTAACAATATACCATCGTTTCGTGCTAAAAGTGTTAATTGCGGATGCACTAGATAGTAAAAACGAAGATTAAAGCTATTCGAGCAAAACGCAATACACTTAGCTTGAAAAGCAGTAAAATCTCGAAAAATAACGAGGGAAACGTTCTCGTTTGACAAATGCAAAAAAATGTATCGACGAAGTAAAACCATTGAAATTGACGATGCCTGTGTTTCGTTACTAACAATTTTGAAATTGCTAAAGTGAGCCATCTTACATTTTATGCATCTTAGGCATCAAAGATTCTTAGGGCCACGAGTGAACGTTTTAAATTTTTCCTTTTTGTTGTATCTTGCAGAAAGTTTCTGATTCCTAAGAAGAAAAGAAGTGGAATTAAAAAAAAAAAAAATGTTCTATTTATAATGGTCCTACAATAGGGGGTGCGTTTCTTAATGGCTTTAGCTCTCCTGAGAAAATTCAGAAATTATTCTAAATATTCCAAGTGGAACCTTCCCTACCACACGCGAACTTTAGCGAGTTTACATATATATAATACAGTTTCATTTTACTAACAATAAGGGGAATAAAAGAAAGAACAATTAGTTAGATGCGGAAAGAGTTTAATTAAGTAACACTTAAACTACAAAAAAAAACAAAAAAAAAAAACAAAAAAAAAATACGGAAAAAATGTATTTGATCAGTTTAATATTTTGTTTCTATTTATTAATTACTGTAGAAATAGTACTAAAAATAAAATATTTTATCATTTCCTGATATATACACTTAATTTAACGATACATAGTATCACAGATTTTATCACAGGTATATGCAAAGCGTACGTAATGTAGATCAAGTTTCGCATATTTTTGCATATTTTTGCATGCGTCTAGATATTTTTGCATATTTTTTTATATTTAAGCATAAATTAAAATTTCAAAACATAAGTAAAGCTAATAATAAGTTATAATGAGTTATCGTGTGCCCATATGTTTCATAACAATATAACTCTGATTCTTAGATACTTGTCAACACGTTTTCAAACTCAAAACAAAAATTGTCTTCTTTCGAACTCTGGAAAAAAATTAATTTTCTCTTAGAATTGTGTTTTCACTATGAAACAATATAATTCAATGTTAATTTTGTTATCCTTTCATTTAATATTTTGTCGATTTTCCCTTACTTTGTAATACTTCTGCCAATCTGTGACATACATTATCCTCTAATTTATTTCAAAAACAGGAGAAATATTATCCAAAGCAGTTATTGCTGTTTTTTTAGAATTTAATATATATATATTAATTTATAAGTATATACATATGTATTAAAGAATGATATTGCAGTACTCAAATGGGAAGATTCGTGAGATTTATCAACAAAGCAAACTTCAATCATGGTACCGGGTACAGGAAATATTCGTAACATTCATGCTGCTTCTACAAGCCAACAGAATCATCTGGAAAATTGAAACCACTAGCTGTTCTTGCAATCAATAAAGCGTGATATAGATTATTCGGATCAAATGGTTTCTTATGCCACTACAATTAGAAAAGAACTCAAACGGTACCGGAAATTTGACTTTCAACTTCTTCTGGAAATTACAGTTCTAACGTTTTAATAGTTTACAAGATTACAACAAAGATGGATACAAATATCAGAAAATTTAGAGAATTATTAGTTATGAAATTATTGGAGCTGACTAATAATGTAATGAAATCTTCTGTTTAACGTAGATATCATAATATTGTCATCCGAAAAAGTGCTTCTGGATTGTTGAGGTTATCCGATAGAGGAACGCATGGATAAATTTCTAATAGAAACATATATTGAAGTAAGTATAAGCATAGATATAGTATATGCTGATCCAAATCCTCACTGTAGCAGTGTTACATTACAATACAATATAATAGGGAGCAGGTTGATACATTGACAGCAAAGAATATTACCAAAAAATTAACCTTGGTGTGTAACTCTAGCTGAAAGTTACACGAAACAGCAATAAAAGTCTACTTATAGCTCTTTTGTTTCTAGACCTTGTGACCCAAAAACAAAATTCATATTAAGGACACAATAATATGAACCTCTCCTTTGCGTTAACTGTTTTGCTTCAACAAGTTCTATTTTCATCGTAACAGCGGTGTCCAGGTCACGGATATACGAAAGAAAAAGATGTCGAGTTTTTCTAGAAGTAAATACTTCCACAAGGAGAAAGCATTACATTGTAAATAACCTTTTTAATAAACCATGTTTCTATATTACTTTTATAACAGTTTAATAGTCTTATTATTGTTGGGAATTGTGGATCTTTCTCGCCGAAATGAACGTATAGCAACACTCACATTACACGTAAAAATGATAGTAAAATAGTTTCATACTTATTTAATATGTGATTTACCAGATATTCGTAGATACACATTGCACATGTCTCAGCATTTTCTGTCTCATCAGCTTCTACGAGTTCTACGGAACGTTGCGCACGCACATACTCCTTCACACACTCATACTCACATATGCGTGTCACTACTACGCGGCTAATCCATTGTAGCACACAAAATCACACATATCTCAATAATTATATCCTGTGAAATATTATTCCAAACAATTTTCCTACTAACTTACCTCGTAAGTACTCAAAGTACTCAAAGAAGCACAGCCTTTCGCTTCTTAAATTTTATATTGCCGAAATTGCAATCCGAAGTACTATAAAATCCTCAGATTCTCAAAACTGGAAACTCTGAAACTCCCGGAATACCTACCTATTTCTTCTTTGTTCTGTAGCGGCACATGAGTCATAGGACGAGTCGAATCAAGAGTAATCCATGTTTTTTTGCTCGAGGCATTGACAACGTTTCGATGTACGAGATGTAAAAGTAAACAAACTCCGGACAAAACAATATCACCACTACGTGCTACCGTCAACCGGAATCGAATTCAAATTTTCCGGTACTGGGTAACATTCATATTTTTATGCATAATAATTAAGGAAACAACAGGAACATAATTTTGGAAAATTTCGCACAATAAGGCATGATAAATATTCGTGCAAAGTCCAAACACGACTGCTTATCCCAAAAAGCGAATATCAAAATATTAATCAAAAATATTAAATTTTCAATCAATAATAACTAATCTTCAATAATATTAACAAGAAAACAACGAAACTTACTTTGATATTCTCTAAAAAGTTATTATAAAATCTTCACTTTCGTGAAATAGAAATAATAATCCGATCGAATATTTGTGGTCCATTTTGAAAAGAAGCCTGGCAAAATGTAATAATCCACCTTCAGGTATACACGAATTATGGAAAAATACACAACAGGAATGGTACAATATTGAAGCACAAATAATTAAAAATTTAATTGACAGTATGCCTCGTAGATTAAAAGCATTAAAAAGAAGTAAAGGAAAGAGGACGAAATACTAGATTGAAACCTTAATTCGACGATTATAATTAAAGTGCAAAACTGTAAACATTGTTTCAAATCACAATTATTATAAAATATTCTGTACATTATTAATGTTAATGAAAATGAACTATTACATTTCGTTAATCAAACGCAGCTTGTAGTCACTGTTACCTAATCTTTACCGATCACTTGAAAAATTAGTCGTATTATCGCCTTTTACATAAAATCAGCGGAATGTGTTTACACTTTTGCTCATCACTGTATATGTATCTTTATCTTTACATATGTATCTCGGGTTAACATTATGATTCGAGGTAGGGGCGTATAATGAATATTCTCTGGAATTAGCCATCGTTGTTACGCAATAGAGAAGATATGTACTGGTACAAATATGATCATCACAGAGTTTGAAAAGTAACCGTGGTGACTAGATACTCTAGATAATAATGACAATGATCCTAGGCTCAATAACGAATCCGCGGTCAACGGGATAACTAATATACTTTCTTCAAAAGTCTATATCGGACTCTTTACTAAAACGTGAAATATCCACTGATCGTAAAGACGTTATTTTACTCGCTGACGGATGACTGAGATCACACGAGAATGTGTCTCTCCGTCATCGTGATGCTGCAGAGGAAAACTATGATGGGGTGTGTCTCAGAGCACGAGATCATCGGATTCGTCGAGGACAACCCTCGTTTAGAAAGTGAGAGAAAATGGACCTTGTCGTTAATTGATTAATTTCGATGTTGGTGGTTAGAAAAGGATGCTAGTGGCCCTTGAGAGAAAGTTGATAGCGGAAAGCGTCGTGCGAGAGGAAAAACAGATCTCCCGTATTTTCCCGTAGTAGCTGACACAGTTACGGACTGCTGGAATAAAGACTGTTTGTCAATTTGAAGGACCTTAGTTAACTAAATCCTAAGATTCATAGCGGTTTCTCAGACCAGCAGAACATATACTGTGAATAATGCATCGACATCTGGCAATCATCTCGCCCGAAGAATAGGGTCTGTGTGCGGCGCGTTACAGGGCAGAAACTATTGGAATGTTTACTGTAGAGTGTCCATACAACTATTTCTTTTTAAGGAGAGCTATGCACTTATCATATACCTCTGTTAGATGAAACGTTCATCCCGTGACCGCGGCTACGTTCGGCGACTAGTTGTCGCCTTGAGTCCAAGCTCATTATCGCAAATTTCGGACAATTATAATCAGGTTAATTCACAAAGATTTATAAGGACTAAAGGTTTATAAAGATCGGTTTAATTTGTAAAGACAGTATCGGGAAAGTTTCCAATGAATTCCAATGGGCAAGGTCCGGTGTCCTTTCATCTCCGACATATATATCTTTAATGTTTCAGTAGCGAGCATTCGAATACTTTCGTGAGCCTTTGTACATAACACATACATGTATTTTATATATTTTACTATACTATAACAATATAGAAATTAGGAGTATAATAAACGTTATTTCCGGTATTAAAATCGTTATTAAACATGCATTTAATTAATCTTCAAATTGAAGTACAACCATGGAAAATTAACAAAGGAATTACATCTAGATTTTACAAGTATACCACAAGGTAACTTCTGCGCAATGATCGTATACATGTTCCACCTGTAGCCCTGAAGCGTAGCCAATCAGTAAGCGGCACCACTCCTCTGTCTTCGCTGTTATCATAGAAATCGGTGCTGTTCAATCGTCTTTCGTATTCGAGTCAAGGTAGAGTGTACATCGTATAAAAATTTACTGAACGTTATAATTTTTGAATTTACCAAGCATTACTTGGTAACGAGTACTAAGTGGAGAATTAAATTTGATTAGAAACTTGATCTGCAAAGTTTCTATATGAAGAGATTTAGCGAAGGTAAATATTTTATACATACAATTTTATAAAATGAAAAGATTCATATACATATTAGTTTTGTATAAATAATTTTATCCTAAAAATTTGTTCTAGCATAGACTGGGTAGTACAGTAACCGGAAAGGAAATTATCTTGCATGTAAAAGTAAGTTGTAAAAAGAAATACAGTTTTCTTCTTTTATGTTTTTTGTATTTTCATTACATTTTTGATTTTCATGTACATAGCCGTCTTTCATTTAAAGAAGAATTTACTTTCTCAAGGACTTTTCATACAAATTTGAATAATAACTGCTATTTTTGATGTCTTATTTTAACCTTTGTCCCTGTTTGTTTGGGCTACTGTATCGCTTATTTCCTTTTAATGTTTGCGCTCTGTACTAATTTTGTGTGAATAATTTTAAAATATACGAGTTCTTGCAAATGAAATGATTTGTTGTAGATAATTCTTAATTTTCATAAGATAGTTCTGAACTACCATGACTGGGTGGAAGCAACGGAATGAAGTATAAAATAAACCGTTTCGCAAATGTACATTGAGAGAATACGTTGCATGTTTCATCTAATATCAGTTGTTTTTTGTATTTTTATTTCACATATCTGATCGGCCATAATATTTTAGGAATAAATTTTTATAAATTCGTTTCATCTTTGCTAAAGTTATTTTTTCTTGTTTAATTCGTCTTTTATTACAGACTGTCACATTCCAATAAGAAGAATTCTATTTATTTAATATTATTTATTTGTATTGCTGTATAAAATTGTTTGTGGCCTATTTATACTTAGATTAGAAATGTTTAAATTTGTTAGTTAGTATAAAACATTCATAGCGAAGTTTTTAAGTTGTTTTCATAATTTGCGAATTTGTTTGAATCGCTGTTCTTCTATCTCAAATGAAATCTGACTCTAATCTTTTGCTTATAATATAATTCTGCACACACGCTCGCACGACACACGCACACGCGCGCACGCACGCACGCACGCACGCACACACACACAAAAGTAGTTTGTAACATACCAGACCGTTTAAGAGAAATAATTAAAAATAAAGAGTATCTAACGAAATATTAAAGAATTATACTGGAGGTATTACTTTTACTTTATAACAAAGTAATAAAATATCTCAATTTTTTGTTATATAAAATCAGTCGTTTTGGGATTTATACATTTTCTATATTATACTCTAATATACTACAATACATTTTTCTATATAATTGCACACTTACTCGAAATATAGAGGTTAAAAGACAAAATTATGCTGGTGACCCAACATTTTTGTAATCGATTGAATATATGTCATTTTCACGTAAAATTAAGAGAAAAAAGAGACATTCAATAGTCACCTCAGTTCAAACAGAAAAAATTAGATGAAAATTCTCACATTTATGCCCTTGACGTAAAGGGGGCGATATTTCCTTCTCATTTTTAATTATATTATCAACTAATTTGATTTTTGTAAATGAACACTTACGTATCCTTGCGCATGCAAATCTTCCCTTATTTCCGTTTCTTTTAATATTAGTTTTCTTCAAGCTTTTAGTTCAACAGTTACTTTATTTTTCTATAATGTTTTAGGAAATTATTTGAAGAGTATACATCGTCAGAAATATATGGTAAACGCATTTTGCGATATGCACGGAAACTAATTTCTGGGCAAGTCAAGATTTCATAAATTCTTTGCTTTGCTGCCACGGTAAGTCCGTTTCTTTTATCCGCCCGTAATTGTAGGATCCGCTATTCCATTTAAAACAGATGATAAATTCCATCTATTCATTATCTTTCCTAATCATTATTTACAAATTACAAATGAAAAAGAAGTTTTATTCTTGTTTAGTTTTATATATATGTCGGATTGACGCTTGGATTAGGGTTTGTGGGCGTCAAATGAATCTGCGTTTGGGTTAGACATCGGCGCGGTACAACGCGGGTGTAGTATATTAGGATAACTGGTTTGTCACAAAGATAACAAGTATTCTTGGTGGTTAGACGCTCGCGACACTAGTAGCAATGGCCTCGGGTTCGATAACGAATCCGCGATCAACGAGATGACAAATGCGATATTGAACTGAACTTTGACATTTCGGGCTTGCCACTTTTGAATATCTAACTTGTAAGAAATGTGTAAGAGGCATTTCAAAAATTTCATATACTCCGGAAAGCGCACTGTAAGAGTAAACCCTTTTTTAACTTTTCAAACGATGTTGCGTAACTTTTGCCATTTATAGTGTTTAGTAAGACCAACAAATTATGTCAATGCGCTTAAATACATTTATTATGCAGAGAAAGAGTTTTATTACACAATATATACCGAAAAACGAAAGATCTGTGCGTCAGAAAGATAGCACATATCTCTTAAAATATCTTAAAAATAAGAATAAGGTGTGACATAGTTAAAATTTAGTATAACCAATAACTTTAGTATAACTATACTATAACTTTCATACAAACTTAGTATAACTATACTATAACTTTAATACAACTTCAATATAATTATACTATAACTATCGTATAACTATACTGTACTTATATTGTATTATACTATTATACTATACTTATATCATAATTCTAGTATAACTACAGTATAACTATACTACACCTTTAAGTACAACTTTAATTTAATACTATTGTGATATTTATAATTTACTCATTATTGTACAGATAAAATTATATTAAATTAAAAATTATATTTAAAACATTATCTCAACAGCAACAATAGCCGTTGCTGCACTGAATGGCTGTATTCTGTTATTCTGGTTACTCTGGTTACTCTGGTTACTCTGGCTATTCTGGTTATTCTGGTTATTCGTTTTTCACCAGCCGCACATGTTTAAGAACATTGTGAACTTCTTAAGCATTCGTAAGCATTGTTCTTGACCAATTAAGCAAACTTTTATGACGCTCCCGCTTACTGGTAACTAAGGGTTTTTATTTAAATAATGATTTAAACGAAAATCTATTCGCCTGTTTCGTTCTGCCGGCATTTCCCTTCTCCTTTTGTCTGCATTATCCAGCGTTTGACTTTTATTTCTGTTTTCTAGAATCACGGCCTCTTAGCAGTTGTCTTCCCAATAATTTAATTGATTTCTAACCCCAAAATCTTGTACTTATACATACTTTCTCACTGGCTATCCGACCAGGAGTTTCACCGGCCTGGAGGACATTTATAAGACTGGCGACGCAGCCTTCATGGCCTCCAAGCATCAAAGTTATCCCCCTGGTTTCGAAGGGCCGTCTTTTGCTTTGTTTGCATCGTTCGGGGCCCGTCGTCTAAAATAGTTTATCTCTACTGCCAGTTCGCCTAGATCATCTTGAAGTCGGCTATTCGCATGCTGGCGAATCAATCCCGTGCGCCGCAGGTTTTATCAGGTCTGCACATTTGACACCGATGAGTCATCGGACGCTCTTGCAGGTAGAAGAAGCTTGTCTCAGTTTACTAACCTTTGTTACTGGAATAGCGTGACGCGTCAGTGTCCACGATTGGTGAACTCATGCCCAAATACATCAGGACACAGTGCCCTCTTAAAGCAGAATCAACATGCCCGAAGTTTCGACTTCTACGATTCATGGAACCCTTTCCGTCGCTTTCTGTTTTTGCTCAGTTCCATATTACTTGTTTCTTATATTACATCGCTCATCCGCAGCATCCCACTTCCGTTCCGATGTTGAATTCTAGTAAAGGGAACCGAAACCGAGCTTCGGCCATCTCTCCGGTAGTGATTGTACTACTACCAGCCGCAATAGGGACCATCCACTCAGCCATTCTCTGTCGTCAGCTAAGTTGCGCATTTAGGAATTCGTACTCCTGCGTCATCACCTTGGCCTCCTTTCTTCGAAGACTCTTGAACGTTGGTGGAAAATTCTTCTTGCGATTCGTCAAAGAAGCAAGAAGCGACGATCAAACCAGCTGTAATAAAAGAGCTTCGAAGAAAACATCTTGGAGTAGTACAAGGTGTGACCTAGTTTTAATTTAGTATAACTTTACAATAACTTTAGTAAAACTATACTGTACTTATATTGTATTATACTATTATCCTATACTTATATCATAACTTTAGTATAAATACAGTACAACTATACTATAATTTTAAGTACAACTTTAGTTTAATACTATTGTAATAATTAAAATTTACACATTATTGTACAGATAAAATTATATTATATTAAAAATTATATTTAAAATATTATCTCAATAGCAACCGTGGTCGGTGCTGCACTGAATGGCTGTATTCTGTTATTCTGGTTACTCTGGTTACTTTGGTTACTCTGGTAATTGTGATAATTCTGGTTATTCTGGTTATTCTGAATGTCGTTTTTCACCAGCCGAACATGTTTAAGAACATTGTTTGTGAATTATTCTTAAGCATTCGTAAGCATTGTTCTTGTCCAATTAAGCAAACTTTTATGACGCTCCCGCTTACTGGTAACTAAGGGTTTTTATTTAAGTAATGTTTTAAAGGAAAATTTACTCAATAATGCTGAATATTACTCGCAGCAGAACAAGTCCTGTTCGGGAATTATTTTCGGGATATCAAACCATTCGAGAAGATAAATTTTATTAATAAAATAAATAAATTTTAATAATAAAATAAAAATATAGATAAAATTTAATTCATATCACTGTGAGCATTTTTCGCAACCATCCAACGACATATAACCAACGACGATGTATCGTTGTTAGACGCTATGTTGATTAAATGAGTACGCATTGCAATATTTACTCCTAACCTTATTTCGCCTTATACTTTTATTCGCAATATTTTAGAGATAAAAGTTTAAAATATGTTTCGTACTGCACTGTCCGATTTTATATGAAACTCACTATATAAATTATCCTGGACAATAGTTACGCAGTTATTTCATCCTAATCGCCTGTAATTAATTTTAAATGATTCCTTACAATAAAAAGTGTCTACTGTAAAATGTGTCTTTAAAATAGATATTCCACTCTTTTCCATTATTTAATTGCATTTCCACTCTTTTTACTTATTTTTATTGATTATAGTATAAGTTGACACTACATTTGATGCAAAGTTCAAAAAGAAATGAGAATACACTCGATATTTATACAAATTTTACGAGTTTCTTTCTAAATTTTACATTTTGTAAATTATATGCCTTCTATCATGCGTAAACATACGGAATATCGTCGTCACAAGTTGTGAAAAACCTAGAAAAATTTACCGAATGTCCAGTTGGACAAACTGTAAAGAATAATTTAAATAAAAAAAAAGTAAGTTGTGAAAGTTATAGGAGGAAATCTAGGTAAAATCTTGCTATATTTCCTACTAATTAGTACCAAAATGTTTTGAAAGCAGAATAATAGAAAATAACATCAGAATAATAGAATAATACAGATCTACTCAATTTTTTATCGTTTTATTTTTCTTTAAGTTTTGGAAGTCAAAAAAGTGTTAAATAATAATGAAATTGACAAAATTCTGCTATTGCAATGAACAAATAATTATATTGCCATAGACGTTACAAAATTTCGAGAGCGGTCGTCGGTAGTAATAAAGCAGGATTTGCTAAAATAGTAGGTCAATAAAACGTTCCACGTTTCTTACTATTATACATGTATATGTGTGCCACAATAACGTTTAGAATTAGTAATATCCGCTCATGCGATGGGGAACTTGAACGAATTGAAGGACTTGTACTGATGATGATCAAGTAATAAAAATGAGTGCTGTAAGACAGAATATTTATTGACAAAAAAGAAGACAAGGGGAAGAAGCAACAGAAACGTAGAAACGATGAATTTGCATTTCGATGTTGCGGAAGTGGCAGAGGCAGAAATCGGAAGAAGATCCATGTGATGCCAGTATTAGAAAATAGATATATAAAAAGAAGAAGAATTTATAACGATTCCATTCTTTCGTTCGTGTATTCAAGTCAGATGACCACGTGATTAATGAAAGAATTAGATTCCAGTCTGATTCTAATCTAATTCCATTGGAATGTAATACTAATTATTCCTACGCAATATGTAATGCAGTATGGATCAATTTTCTGATAGTTGAGATGAGGTTGTCTTCATTTCACAGACGAATACATTTGCATACTTCGAGTAGAGAACATATGCTTCATATGTAAAAGAAAAGGCTATCCAAAATTTTAACACGTTTCTTTTCACATAAAGATTTGGCAGTGTGATGAAGCAACAATGATAGATAGACTCCATTATGATGGAGTACTACTGGAGTATGAAGAACTACTATTTAATTAGAGCTATTTTTTAATGTAGCAATGTAGCTATTACAGACAATCTGAATTTGTACTACTCACCATCTATACGACAACTCACAACTGACGACTAACTTACTTTCTTCATGTCCTTTTATACCACAGTCTTTGGCTACCAAGCAGGAACCGTTTTGCAGCTGTCGTTGGCCTATGATGGCCACGTACACCTTTTCCAGTCACTATTGTCCTAAAGGGCTACGGGCATATTGCAGGGCCCACCGGCCCATTGTAATTTTTCATCCTTCCTGACCCGTCAGCGCATTCACTTTTCCTTACCTGTAATGCATTAGGATTTCCTCAAATGGTTTTTCCACGATACTACAATATGAAATAATATCAAGTTTTAGTTTGACTGAACGAACAAATGAAACTTTTTTTGTGTAATACTCATAAATAAATTTATGGAGTAGTGAGATCGTAGTTGGAAGGAAGGAGCGTCTAAATCACGTAACGTTATGCTCGAGTTCACAGTTACGAATATCGTTTTCTTGGATACTTCATGAGCAGTACAAAATGAGACAAAGAAAGAGTCTCGAAGCGTGTTCTAAACGAGAAGTGGCAACTAAATCCGAATGCAAATCACAAGCCATCATCCGGGATTTGCCGGAAATGTTATCCAAGTGAAATTGTGCTGCATTGCGCTTCATTTTCCAGATAATGTGATAATTTATAGATTCGTTCGATTTTACAAGAATATCCAGTTAACATATACATATCAATTACTCTCTCTTTTTGTGCCAACCATTACAACGAAATAGTTTGTCCTTAGAGATGATTGGGACAATCCGTAATTCACCTACTTCGTAAAACTTCGTAGTGAATACGCAAGGACAATCTGCATTTACATACGTATAGTATCTTTCGACAAAGTTAACCACGAAAAACTTCTTCAAACAATCAAAAAGCAATTTCCAAAACAAATCTACAAATTACTCAGATCTTACTTAAATAATAGAACCCTATAGTAAAAATAGAGGATGCATATTCAGAAATCAAGAATATCAAGGCAAGAGTACCGCAAGAAAGCGTCCTAGGATCAATACGATACATATTATACACGGCAGACATACCAAAGACTGTTAACAGTAAAATACTTACGTTCGCGGACGATACGGGCATTCTATTATAGTAAGACACACATATCCAGAAACGGCTGCAGCACTACTACAAGAACACATTACAAAAATAGAAAAGTAGCTGCAAAGAAAACAAATAAAAACGAACACCAGCAAGTGCAACCACATAACATTTGCACTCAGAAAAGGAATAACACCAGATATCCAACTGAACGGCGCCCACATAGCACATACAAAGCAAGTCAAATATCTAGGAATACTTTTGGACACACACCTTACATGGAAGCATCACATAAAATCAATAATAAATAGAATACGTGAAATAAGGAACAAGATGTACTGGTTAACCAATAGAAAATCTAAATTAAGCATAACGAATAAACTAAATATATACAAAACGATAATCAAACCAATCTGGACATAAGGAGTCCAAATATGGGGGACGGCAGCAATGAGTCACATAAATAAAATTGAGACAGTGCAAGCAAAAATTTGAAGGACAATAGTTAACGCTCCATGGTACGTCAGAAATGAAGACTTACGAAAAGATCTAGAAATTCCAACAGTCAAAGAGGAAATCGCTAGATACGCAAAAAAGTATAAAGAAAGACTTGATCTCACAGACGCAGACCTCACAATAGAAATACAATAAACAACCTGGAAGATGGAACCCTGCTGGTGGTAACCATCCACATGCTATATTTTTATTCTTTAAGCTATAATATTTTTCCAGATGTCCTTCTGGACATATTGTAAAATTTAAACAAATAGATAATAAGAAACAAAAATACGTATAGTATCTACAAAATGTAGATCCAAATCAAAATATTCAAATGAATTGTCTGAAAAGACATCCTGCATATAAACGCATGAACGCATTTATGAAGAAGTGAGATTTTTATTATATAATTCCTGCAGATGTATTTGCATTTTGCTGCAAAGAAGAAGACAATTCGCGTAATTGGATCTCCAATTCCGAGATCTTCAGATCATCAGCACGAAGCTTCTCCGTTTTGGCAACGCACTCTTTGTATGATTGAGAGCCAACCATAGTCACAGAATAGGTGACAATTTCATCAATACAATACAGTGCAACCATACGTACTGTTAACGTTTGCTTTTCTCCCTAAAGCATATGAGTGGAGCTTACTCAAATTTTATAGCCAATAGCTATGTTATGTCAGAAATAATATAAGTAAAAATTATAAAAACTTTTTAATACTAGTTAAAAGTTAATAATTCAGTAATGAAAGTATCTAGCGCTTCATCCTTTCTGAACTGTTTGGCATCATACAATGAAAGACCTGAAGACACTCAGTCAAAAGGGTTTAAACGAAAGCATGTAGTGTTTTCACCCAAGACTAAAAGCCTTTATGAAGTTATTCCTGTAAGAAAATTGCAACTGCTCATGAATGCACTTTTGACACGGATTTCAAAATCTTATAAGATATTCTTTTTAAGATTTTAATCTATTGGAACAACCGTCTCAAAGAAACTCCCTTAAAATGCATGGCGTATATTGTTCTGGATATCGAGAACGTTTTTGTGAAGTGGGAGTGCTGCCAAATTTTAAACACAGACCGTTTTGTGAAACGTTTAGTTGTTAGATTATGTAATCAAACATGGCACTACTTTGCTGTAGTAAATTTAGATATAAAAAAATTTCACGAAATATGTGCACGCTCTAATAGAAATATTCTCGAGATGATGATACTTGAAGGAAACTACACCAGAATTGCCGTCTCTTAGATTTACTTCATGAGCGAGCGGCGAATGACAGTGAATATTGAAGTCGCTTATAATTTTCCGTGAAGTGATAAGACTTTCGAACAAGCATGCTTGCTGAAAATCAATTCGATTTTGTGCCTGCGGGTGAGGCACTGAGCTAATAAGCTATAAGTAGGTACAAAGGGAAGAGAAGGCTGATATAACACAAAGAACTAATTAATCTAACAGACGATAACTGAAACTCGAAATAAAGTACCAGAAGGATCAAGTTAGCTATGATGCGGGTTCTCTTAGCAGATCCTCCTATATTTGAGCATATTATAATGTATTGGACACTACTTCTTCGATTACGTATTTCCACTATTAAGACAGAAGAATAGATTCAAGATACTTATTGTAATCTTAACATAAGAAAACAGGAACTTCTTGTGATAAACTTGAAACGGGAACATATATCAACTATATTATATATATATATCAATTTAATATGTTGAGGATTAGAAAAGCATATTAGTCATGTTGTACGAAAAGATTGATTTGTTGAACACGATAGTGCTTCGGTTGACGCAATTAAATATATTGAAACTATTATTTTTCTAAAAATATACAAGCTGTGAATTAATATTTATATAAATTATAAAATATTTAATAAATTATATAATAAAGATGTAAAAATATATAAGCTATAAATTATGAAAATTAAATTATAAATTTAGTCAAAAGAATTTCGCAGGAGTCAGTCAATTTCAAACATTAGAGGAATCAAATTATAAAGTTATGGGAAAATAACAATTTAATATAAAACTTTTAAAGAATTGAGTACGTCGAAATATAATAAATATTTTACAGAGGAAATAAAATATGAAATATTATAAATAATGAATCATTTATTCGCTGCACGACATGTTTTGCATGATATTTCGCATTGTCTTTTATTTATATTTTCTTATACAATTTTCATAACGTGTTCATTTTTTTTTATTTATTAAAATTTACAATCAATTCTCGCATTGAGAATTTTCAGTAATTATCTCTGGCGTGGCGCTGTGACATGGCTAAATGATTTATAATAAGTTAATACTTATTATAGATATGTATAATTTAGAAGTAAGTAATATGAATATGTAAAATTACATAAAATAAATAACTAGTTAAATCTAACGGGTAGTGTCTCTTCAGCACGCAGATTTGGTCCGATGTATCGAGTAATAAAGTAATTAGGGGGTTTCGATGTTTGTCGACTCTTTTACTATAACTGGTGCTATATTTAGGTATATCCTCTTTGATTGTACGCATCTTGAGGTCGCGATGTATTACTTCGTTGGTGACATACCAGGGTGCATTCAATATGGATTTTAGGGTTTTCGATTCGAAGCGTTGAAGTATTTCAATGTTTGAATGACTTGCTGTTCCCCATAGTTGTATTCCATAGATCCAGACAGGTTTTATTACGGTCTTATAGAGGGTAATTTTGTTCTGTGTGCTTAGGTCGGAGCGTCGGCCAGTGAGCCAATAAAATTTTTTAAGTTTGTCCTTGAGTTGCTTCGTTTTGTCTGTGATGTGATTTTTCCAAGTTAATCTCCTGTCCAGGGTCATATCCAGGTATCTGACTGTGTCTTTGCTTGGAATTGTTGTGTTGTTGATGGTGACCTGGGGGCAGGTTTGTTTTCGGAGCGTGATGGTTACGTATGTGGATTTTTTTTCATTAATTTTGAATCCCTATTTATGGAACCACTTTTCCAAAGAGTCGAGACATCGCTGGAGAGTAGACGAAGCAATTGTCGGGTCAGCGTTGGAAGCTAGTAGCGCTGTGTCGTCAGCAAATATTGCTAATGTTATCTCTGTTGATATAGGTAAATCGGCAGTGTAGATGGAGAACAGCAGGGGTCCGAGGACACTGCCTTGGGGTATGCCAGCTTCTATTGGAAATGTTGTGGTAGTAGTGTCTAGATATTTGACCATGAATTGCCTGTTGGTTAGGTAGGACTTTAGGATGGAGTAGTAGGCGTGTGGTAGGATTTTTTTAAGTTTGTATAGTAGCCCTTCATGCCAAACTTTGTCGAATGCCTGTTGAATGTCTAGGAATATCGCTGAGCAATATTTTTTCTCTTCAAGGTTTTGGCTGATAATGTGTGTTATGCGATGGATTTGCTCCACTGTTGAATGTTGTTTCCGAAAACCGAATTGATGATTTGGGAGAGTTTTCAAATCCTCTAGGAGTGGAAGAAGACGATTCGTTAACATCTTCTCGAATAGTTTTGACAGGGTTGGTAGGAGACTAATTGGGCGATAGGAGCTAGTTTCATATAATAGTTTTAGGAATGAGAGCAATCAGTGAAATTTTCCATGCCTTGGGAAAGTATTCAAGGCGAAGAATTGCGTTAAAAATCGATGTGATGAGTGCAATCCCTTTTATGGGAAGTTTCGTGATTGCTTTATTGCAAATTAGGTCATGTCCCGCAGCTTTCTTGGGATTTAGGCGATCGATTGATTCTATAGTCTCTGCAGAAGTGAAGGGCACAATAGGAGGAGACATTTGGAAGGGAGAGTACAGGTATTCAGTAATATCCGCGGCAGTTTTTTAAGAGTGTGGTTTGAATACGTTATACAGGTAACTAGCAAATAGGTTGGCTTTCTCTATAGGGCTACGCGCCCATCCACCTTGCGGACGGCGGATTGGAGGGATTATTTGCGAGGGCCGTGTGAGTTTCCTGGAAGCCTTCCATAGTGAGTAGTTGGAGTCAGCAGTGAGGGACAAATTGGAGAGATAATTCTGAAACCATTCTTGTAATTTTTTATGAGTTTGGTTAGCTTTCGCGTTGTTTAGTTTGCGTTTGTCATCCGGGGTTCTATGGGTCTGCCATACTCTTCTTAGTCTTCGTTTCTCTGCTATTTTTTTTAATATGTATTGGGGATATTCACGTTTGCTGATGGATGTCTTAGTAGGTTGGAGGAGCGGTCGGCGTTTATTATGCTCATGTTTAGGTATTTCGTGGCTGCTTCGATATCTTCATTTGTTTTTAGTGGAATTAAGGCAGAAGTTGAGTGATTAAAGACTTTTCTAAAGAACTGCCAGTTGGTGAGGTGGTTATGAATAAAGCCATTAGGTGTATTCTCGATAATCGTTGAACTGACTGTTGGTATCACGGGGGAATGGTCAGAAGAGAGATCCACCGAGGAGTTGACTTGGACGTATCTTGGCGGGATATTTTTCGTTATAAAGATGTCAAGTAAGTCGGGAATTTCACTAGTGTCAGTGGGCCAATAAGTGGGTTCATATGTGGTGAGGTAGTTGTGATTGTTGGTTATTATGCTATTTAAGAGATTTTTGCCTCTTACTGTGACCAGTCTGCTGCCCCATTGGGTATGTTTGGCATTATAGTCTCCTCCAGCTATGAACTTATTGCCCAGAGCGTCAAGGAAGTTATCAAAGTCTTCTTTGGCGATGGAGTGTCTGGGAGAGTAATATACTGCTGAAACGGTGATTGTACCATGGCAGTCTTCTATTCCTATGTTTGTTGCTTGGAGGTAGTCTTTCTGGAATGATGGGAGTTTGTAATGCTTAATGCTGGATTTGATAATGATTCCGGTGCCACCGTGGGCCTTTCCACTGGGATGTTGGGTATGATAGAAATTATAACCGTTTACTTTCAAGTAATTTTTGTCGGTGAAGTGGGTTTCAGATACGAGCATTTCGTCGATTTGCTGTTGTTTTAGGAAGAGTTCTAGTTCGATTTTGTGTTGAGCTAGACCGTTGGCATTCAAGAGAGCTATGCGTCTTGGTTTTATTTTACGTCGGGGCGTATTATTTTATCCATGATGAGTGCTAATAGTGATAGCAAGTTTTTCAAGTTTACAGACGTTGTCTGTGTTTTGTGGATTGGGGACACTATTTGGAGAGTGGTCCCTATGGATATTCGGATTATTTTGATTTCCTTGTACTGCTTGTGCATAGGAGATAGAGGTAGTAGTGAATTTAGGAGGACTGGGTGTTTGATTGGGTGTGTCTTTGGCTCTGAGTTTAGGATACTTATTGATATATAAGGTTTTGTAAGCTGAGCAGCTTTTGTATTTAGCAGGATGGCCACCTTGACAGTGGATGCACTACGCTGGGGTTTCTGGTGATTTAGTGCATTTTGATTTTGTTTTCGATTAGCTCTTTAATAGTTTGCCAATTGGTGGTTTTATTGCAAAGTGACTCTGACTTGTTATAAAGTAGTGGTTTGCTTGTAAATCCTGTTATAATTAGTGTATGGTCGGAGTTAAGCTCAAGGCTGGTTGTTATTTTTAATTTGCTTACATTTAGTCCTTTTGTTACTGCAAAATCCAACAGGTCAGGCATTTTATTGAGGTCTGTCGGCCAGTACGTTGGTTTTCCTGTAGATAGTACATTGAGGTTGCTGCTTGTGATGTATTTTTCTAATATCCTACCTCTCGGCGTATTAATTCTCGAACCCCATAATGTGTGCTTTGCGTTAAAGTCTCCCGCCGCTATGTATTTGTGGCCTAGGGATTGGAAGTACTCTTCCCATTTTTTAAGTGTTATTTTATGTCTCGGAGGTACATATACTGCTGATATCTGGAAGTAATTGTCATTGGTTTGTATTGTGACGGTGGTTGCATGTAAGTGTTCTTGATTTGTTTGACTATGTAGGTGATGCTTGATATCATTTTTTATTATTACTGCAGTTCCTCCATGTGCTTTACCTGAGGGATATTTTGTGTAGCAGATGGTGTAGTATTTTCATGTAACTTTTTAGAGTGCAATGTGTTTCTGAGACAAGTAGTATATCAATATTCTTTTTATACAAAAATGTTTTAATTTCGTGGACTCGCTGTTGCAAGCCATTGGAGTTCCAGGCTGCTATTTTCAACATGTCCATCTCTATTTTTTACTTAGCAAGTTTGTGAGTAGTTACATGACTGTTGTTTGTTGTACTTGTTGTCTTAGTACTGTGTTTAGCTCACTTACCATTTTTCCCAACATTCCCATACATTTAGAGGATTGTTTGAGCATTTCTTTGATTTCTGTAACGTCTTCGAAGTTATTGCTTTGATTCTGATTGTTTGTAGGCGTTGCTTGGCTAATTTTTTTGGTTACTTGCGCGTAGCTTCGGTTACCTCGGGGATTTATGTTTCTGTTTATAGCGTTTAGTTCGTATTGTGCTTTCAATGTTGTTTCATTATCCGTTATACTTTGTTGTGGTTGGTAGTTATTGAATGTTCTGTTACGAAGTGGTGGAAACAGTTTACGTTGTAATTGTTTCCTGATTTCGCATCCTTTATAGCTGGCTGGGTGGTTTCCGTTACAATTATAGCATCTAACTTCTTCTATTTTTCCTGTGTTTGGGCAGTGTATTGTTAGGTGATTTTTTGCACATTTAACGCATGCCGGGCTTCTGTTATTGTTAAGAACAATGGTAATGGTTGCTTCGTATCGTATCTTGTCATAGTGTTTATTGCTCTTGTTTGATGATCAATTTTTCTTAATTCTTTACTTATTTTTTTTGTGTTAGATTTTGGAAGTAAACCTCTTATAACTATTTTATAGCTCCTTTCCGTTTTGAGTTGGTACGTGTGGTATATAGCATTTTTTCCCTTTAGTTCTTTTATCACTTTCCTATAAACTTCTGGGGTGTTTGTTTGAATTTTTACTTGTTCTACTTTTGTTTGTTTTATTGTGTAGTTATCCTTCCCGACTGTATTTTTTAGTAAATCAATAAGCGGGTCTATTATTTGGGCCTCAACAAATGTTGGTGGTGGTTTTGATATGTAAGTTGATTTGGTTGTGGTTTTGCTTGTCGGGTCATTGTCTATTTCTTCCGTTAATGAGCTGAAGGTGTTTCTTAAAGATGATTCTTGGAGCCACCGCTGCTGTTCTGTATCTGGGTTTCCTGCAGCACTTGTGCCTGAAATTATGTTACGTTTTTCGATTGTCTTTGCTAGCTTCCAGTTTTCGTCCTGGTAACTTCTTTCGTTATCGTGTCTGTACTCCCCCTGTCTCCACTGCTCTTCCAATCATTCTGTTTCCATATCGTTTTTGTTCTTACTATATTGCTGTTGTTGCTTTAAGCCTGGTAAATCTAACGACCCAGTTATATAATATTTTTCTCCTTTGGTTGCAATCTTAATCGTTGGTATCTGCTGCTGCATTGTATGGCACTTTCACTATTCTTAACACTACTCTGTATCACTTGACTGGAGCACACGTTTGCTTACACACGTCTGTTCACCACGGTTGCCCGAGCAGGAATGTGACGGAAAGATGTGGGAAATCTGCATTCCTCAGGTACGATGCTTTCCGCTGACAACTTTCTATCGAGGGTGGTTAGCATCCTTCTTCAACGTCCATTTATCCTTAGACACGCCCCATCATAATTTTCCTCTGCAGCATCATCGTGACGGAAAGTCAGTCGTTTGACGTCATTCAGAGTCGATAGTTGGTGGTTAGCAGTAATAGTTGACCCGAGTTCCTCGACATCTTAAGCAATCATCATCCGAACTTGTATCGTGCATCGTAACGCATCGCCTAGAAGTCCAATTTGTAATCGCGAGTCGCTCATAGTAATCGCGAGTTTTACGCAAAGTGTACATATAAAGTATTTGTTAATAAGTATATATTGTTAATTATACTCGAGCATTTCTTCAGCACCTATCACGATCTACCCACCATATACTTTATCTCGGTACTTTATAGTTATACCTTTCTACAGATTTTGTGAATTTTCTTTTTATAATATATGTCGGAGATGAAAAGACATCGGGCCTCCCCTTTGGAATTCTTAGAAAAAATGTCAAGCACTGTCCGTGTAAACTTTTAGCGTTTATGAATCTTTATAAACCCTTCTCAGTTAAACCGATTGTAGTTGCGATAATGAGCTTGGGTTCAAGGCGACAACTAGTCGCCGAACGTAGCCGCGGTCACGGGACAGACGTTTTGCCTAACGGAAGTATAGAATTACATAGTTCTCCTTAAGAAGAGATATCGGTACCGACACCCAATAGTAAACAGTCCAACGGTCTCTACCGAGTGGCTTGTCACACGCGCCGACCCTAGTCTTTGTCTGGCAAGACGATAACCAGATGCCGATGCATTATTCACAGTATATGTTCGGATGGCTTGGTAGTCCCGCCACAGGTCCTTCAAATTTATAAACAGCCTTGTCGGGAAGATACCGAAAGCGTCCTTCGCACGCCCGATGCTTCTCGCTAGCGGCTTTATCTCAAGGGCGGCTAGCATCCTTTTCTAACCACCAACATAAAGATTGGCCAATTAACGGCAGCGTCCATTTCCCTCACTTTTTGGACAAGGGTTGTCCTCGACGAATCCGATGATCTCGCGCCTGGAGACACACCCCGTCATAGTTTACCTCTGCAGCATCACGATGACGGTGAGAGACATTCTTGTATGATCTCGTCCGCGAGTGGGACGGCATCTTTACGATCGGAGGATATTTCACGTTTGAGTACGGAGTTTGACTTAGACTTTTGAAAGGGGTCTAGTCGTTGTCCCGTTGGCCGCGGATTCGTTATCGAACTTAGGATCATTGTCGTTAGTATCTCGAACATCTAGTTACCACGGCTACCTGTCAAATTCTGTAACGATCATATCCGTAAAAGTAGATGCTTTCTGTATTGCATACCCGCGATGGCTAATTCGAGAGAATGTTCATTGCCCGCCCCTATCCCTAATCTTAATGTTAAATCCGACATATATATAATAGTAACATAATTATTTTTCATAGATGACGTCGAAAAATTTTCCAAGAGGTGGAAAAGAAGTTCGAAAAAGGAAAGCATCAGATTTAGTAAATTTATTACATATATCCATCATATTTGAATATCTTAAAATTACTTATTCAATACTTGTACGTTAATAGTTATTTGACAAATATGAGAAAATTGGTAAAAGGAATCGTGAGAAACAGAGAGAAAAGAAACAAGACGAAGGGGAACCAAATTTTGTTCCCAACACTGCAGAACGATTATCATATGCAACAATATCTGAAGGATTAGTGGTATTAGGATGTGTTTCTGAAGTGACAAACTATGATTTGCTGATATCTTTGCCAGGCGGCTTAGTAGGACGTGCCCAAATTACAGATATCAGTGAAAGTTACACAAATTTGCTGCAAAGTTTTGTCAAATCACAGGATTCTCAAACAAACGAATTTAAGTCCCTCCCTGAGTTATATGCCTATGGAGATTACGTCGTGTGTTATGTAAAAGCCATACAATCACAAGAGATAATGCAAATTTCGATATCTCTTGAGCCCAGTCTAATAAATCAAAGTTTAGATGTTGCTTATTTAGATAGTGGCTCAAAAATAGTATGTACTATTAGTAGTATAGAAGATCATGGTTATGTGGTAAATACAGGTTTAATAAACGTAAGATCGTTTATTCCTACTAAGGAAAGTGGCAGTGAAAAATGTTTGTGTAAGTAAATTTAAATAATATATACATTTATGAAAAAAGCTATCGATTATTACTAAGATGTCTTATGTAGTTCCAGGTAAACAGCTTCTATGCTATGTCAAAGAAGTTAAAAATAATGAGAATACATTAACGATTACATTAACTTTGAAACGGAAGCTTGTTAAGCCTATTTGTAAAAGAGAAATTAAATCATTTGACAGCATTATGCCAGGTACAAAATTTAATCTTTCTATAAAGAAAGTGTTGTCTAATGGCTTATGTGTTTCATTAAATGAAAACAATATAGGATTCATAAATCAAATATATCTAGACAAGCCCTTATCTAAATACTCAAATAGTCTGACAATTACTGGGACATTATTTTGCCGACCGTGAAATTTGCATACTTCAGCTCGACGATAGATAGATATAGAGACAATACTATTAAGCCTGGAGATTTTGTAGAAGCTACTGCTCTATTCAGAGAATCTCGTGTAATAGCACTACAACTAACTAAGAGTGGAATACTGGGATTCGTTTCCTTGAAAAGAACAGGCGTTGAATGTAATAAAATCATTGAAAAATTTGCACCTGGTACCACACATAAATGCAGAATATTATCATACAGCTTGTTAGATGGAATTTATGTCTGTACCATGCAGCGTTCGCTGTTGGAACAGAAGTACTTTTCATTGCGTGATTTTAAACCTGGCGACGTGGTAAATGTTAAGATTGAAAATATTGATAAAGTGAATGGTTTCGTCCATGTACAACTTGGTAAATTTAATGGACAAATAACACCAGATCATATAACTGACGAAGGTTTGAGTGCCTTAAAAAAGCTGAAAATCGACAAAGAAGTAGAAGCAAGAGACTTGTTCGTTCATATAGGCCGAAAAAAAGTATATCTCACTTTGAAAAGGTCTTTAATAACGAGTGACTTGCCCATTTTAGCAAACATACAAGACGCGAAAATTGACTCGAAACACCACGCAATTATCATACAAATACATAAGCGTGGAATATTGGTAGTTTTTCGGGGATGTTAACGGTTGGATTCCACATACTGCTCTCGACACGGAAACATCTAACGTAAATTGGAACTATTCAATTGGACAAACATTTTGGTAAAAGTTCAAACAGTGTACACAGATTCGGGAGAAATAACTCTGAATGTGGCTAATCAGGACATACAAGTTGAAAAAGCAACATTCGATATTGGCGAAGAAGTAGAAGGCACGATAATAGAATCATCAACGCAGGGATTATATTTAAGAATCAGTAGATTCGAAGGACAAACTGTTAGTACAAGATTTTTACCAGCTGGTCACATGTCACCTTGTATGGAGATTGCAGCTCTACTAGTATCAAAGTATGTTCCTGGTCATACACTTTCAGCTCGTGTATTTGCTACAGTAATTTAATTTTAACTAGGACTTCTGTAACTTAAGCAAAACACAGGAATTTTGAAAAACTGAAATTAGGAGTCCATATACCATGTACGATCAAAGATATGGAGCCAGATGGTATAAGACTAATTTTACCAGTTGCAGAATGTACGCCATTTGGTTATGTGTCCTATAGTAACGTTAGTAATTTTAATCTAACACAAATCAAATTTTATTGGCAAAAATATTTTCTATTAACAAGAAAAAACAAGAATTGGGACTGACATTGTCGCTAAAGAAAATATACGATGATCTATCTGATCCTAAAAGTAGAATGGCGGCAGCATTGGATTCATCGATGCTGTATTTTAATAAATTAGTAGAACTCGTAAGAAATTCATCTTGTAACAGCAGACTAATTGCATCTGTAAAATAGGAGCAGAGAGTTGCTGGAAAGATTGAACAAATTACGGCTGATAGTTTGGTTGTTCAATTGCAGAATAACTTGCTTGGAAAAGTTCTGGGACGATTATATGGAAAAATTACGTACACGAGCTTGTCGAATTGACCATGTTGTCGTCAATAGTGCATAAAATAAGTGGCAAATAAAATAAGCAAATACAATTCCCTGACGGTCAATTGCTACGTGATAGAATATTAATGGTGACAAATTGGTTTATCTTGATATTCCTACCAGGTATTGGTAACGGAACATTAGCTGCGATACCTGTACGCCGCCACATAAACGATTTACAGCCAGATCTAACACCTTATACTATTCAATTTAAATGTAAATGTTACGCCTCATTAAATTCCAAAGAATCCGATATTATGCCTGTCTGCATAATAAAATCTCCATTAGAAAGAAATACTGTGTGAGAGAGAAATCGGATGATAATAATAACATCGGATGATAATAATAAGTTGCAAGAAGTATCAAAGATGGAAAACAAAGGGAAACGAAACAGAGAAAAACCAAAGAAAGATTTAGAGAAGGAATATTCAAGGAGAATGTGTGTTGAACAAACAGGAGGAAGGAAAGATTAAACTGGAAGAGGATAAAGAGCCATCTAGCGATTGTGAAGATGAAGTAGAGGAACCACCAAAGCGGAAAAATAAGAAATTAAGTGCCGCTGAATGTCGGGAACAAGAAAGACAGAATAAACGTGAAATTCGTCAAAGAGGAGAAGCGCTCGCCAACAACCAGTTACCAAATTCTGTAGATCAGTTCGACGGATCAGTTTTAGCTAGTGCAGACAGTTCAATAGTATAGTAACAGTATATGGCATACCATTTACAGGCAACAGAAACAGAGAAAGCAAGAGCAGTTGCAAGAAGAGCGAAGAAAACGAATAATCTCAGGGATTGAAAAATTGAACGTTTGAAATGCTTGATTGAATTTAGTCTCTTAATTTGGAATTCTTGAATCATTGAATGATGTTTTTCAAGAGGCAGTGAGATCTAACGATTCACTGAAAATATACTGTCGCACGTTGACTGTTCTTGTCGAGGCTGTCAGACAGATGGAACTAGAGAAAACAATTAATACCATGATTGGAAAGTGTAAACATATTCCCGAGATATCGTTTAATTGTGGAGAAGGATTATTACGAATGGGTTTGAAGGACAAATCGAGGCATATTATGCAGAGAGCATTGCAATCTTTGCCAGCTTCTGAACGTAACAAGTACTTTCTCCAGGACATTCCTACAAATTCATTTATGAAGTAAGCACTTTATACAATTGAAAATATCAACTCTTTTTAGTCATTATTATCGCACAACTTGTTACGTACATAGTATTTCTTTTCGAAAGCAAACCTTACCATGCAAATAGGTATAATATTTTATTCGCAGGAACTTAATGAGATATATCGTTTTATTTTGGAATGAACAATGTAAGACAGATTTATCTTCAAGATTCTTGAACAGTCTCTGATTTTTTGCTTCACAGGGTGCAGGCAACTGATCCTAAACCAGCTGGAGGAACCGGCTAAACCGGGGCAACAACCAATGAGACAACCCACGTGCAACTACATCACGAATCACGAATATTATATCCACAGATGAATAGACAGTAGACCTGTGGTACTATCCATATTTCTATGTCCATAGTCTATAACTACATTTCACCAATGTCAAAAGCGTCCCGAAGAGCCAACGGTAGAAGAATTAGACGGTGACCGCACGGTTTTTGATTTAGCTTCTCAGTTTTGGCTACTAACTATTAAAAATTTGTAGTTCGTCAAAAAATTCAAATCGCGTCTCTTCAAATTGATCGGCGATACATTTCATACAGAACATCACATAAATGAATTAGGTAGAGATCTCTAGACGCAAAACGTAATAACCACGAACGGGAAATACAAAAACGAAGGCTTCTTGGACAAGGGTATTTACTTGAGTACCTACAAAACCAACTTGTATAATTTCAGGCACAATTCAAATGTTGCCAAAACCTGAAGAAGTCAATAGCGCGGACGTGGCTGTAATAATCGGTCAGCTAAAACTATTGCCGTAGAGTGGAGCAGTAGTATCTCAAACGTACTAAAAAATTTTTGATCAGACATATTCCTGATTTTGTCATTACAGAATAATCAATGAAAAGGACGCAGTCGAGATCAGAGAAATTATAAATATGTCAATTTATTAATACTTTTTTTCATTTTTATATGTATCTATATTAATAGTATTTTGCATATGTGGTAGGAAACTTTACGTAACTGGACTTTTCAAGGTACTGTGTAATTAAGGTTTTGCTTACATGATGTAATGAAATACGTGTCTAAATGTTTTACTATTTTTGGTCATCTTGTACACTGCTTCTCTACATATTTTACAGCCATTTGTTGAACACGAGTCACATCTTCCTGTGTACCATGCCGTTCTTCAAAATTGATGAACTTTCTAAAGAGGATCTTCATCTTTCTAGGCGGTAATGTCTGAACAACTGCTCTCTCTAGAACTTTCCTGTAAATACAAATTATTATAAGGTAAATTCTCTATGAAATTAAAAAGACAAAATATAGTTGAAAAAATATTTTTACCTTGCTATATCAATATCGTTAGATTTAACTAGGGAGTCAATGTAACAAGACCATATATCCACCCGTTTTGGATAAGAACTTAGAATTTGCTCGAACAAAGTTTGCGCTCTTTCTTTATCCCCAAATTTGTTCTCCATAATCGCAAACCGTGCAATTAGATTTACATCTGTAAAATTTGTATTATATTAGTATTTTATTCTTTATGACATTTTATTTCTGTTGTGTACATACGTTCAGATGCTGGCAAAGATTGCAGTGCTCTCTGCATAATATGCATCGATCTGTCCTTCAAACCCATTTTTAATCATTCTTCTCCAAATTAAACGATATCTCGGGAATATGTTTACACTTTCCAATCATGGTATTAATTGTTTTCTCTAGTTCCATCTGTCTGACAGCCTCGACAGGAACAGTCAACGTGCGACTGTATATTTTCAGTGAATCGTTAGATCTCACTGCCTCTTGAAAAACATCATTCAATGATTCAAGAATTCCAAATTTAGAGACTAAATTCAATCAAGCATTTCAAACGTTCAATTTTTCAATCCCTGAAATTATTCGTTTTCTTCGCTCTTCTTGCAACTGCTCTTGCTTTCTCTGTTTCTGTTGCCTGTAAATGGTATGCTATATATCGTAACTATACTATTGAACTGTCTGCACTAGATAAAACTGATCCGTCGAACTGATCTACAGAATTTGGTAACTGGTTATTGGCGAGCGCTTCTCCTCTTTGAAGAATTTCACGTTTATTCTGTCTTTCTCGTTCCCGACGTTCAGCGGCACTTAATTTCTTATTTCTCAATTTTGCTTTTCCTCTACCTCATCATCACTATCGCTACATGACTCTTTATCCTGAAGAAGAGCTAAATTAGGGTTGGCATCCCAGAAAAATCCACACGGAGATATCCTTGGCTCCTGCTCGTTATTCTTATCATTAGTAACATTGCGAAGTACATATTTCAAACCTTTTTCCGAAGGTTTGGTATCTTCCAGTTTTATCTTTTCTTCTCCTGTTTGTTCAACACACATTTTCTTAGAATATTTCTTTTCTAAATCGTTCACTGGTTTCTCACTGTTTCGTTTCCCTTTGCTTTTCATCTTTGATACTTCCTATAACTTTTCAATTTTTATTCTCTTGGCAAGTACCATGTTCTCTTGATTTTGTTTCTTTCTTTTTAAGTTATTAATATCATCCAATTTCTCTCTCACACAATAATGGAAGATAGTGTCTCGTAGAAGACACAGGAAATCGCGAAATTAATGGATCACGTCGTTTGAATTTGAAATGTGTAGGACATGATAGGTGCCAAAGAAACACTCGGAGATGTTTAAACAGTATATTTATTAACAATTCTTACTTTCGACACATTACGTAGCTCGCGATTACACTTGACGATTCGCACTTCTCGGGTACAACTCGACTGACAGACGATAATTGATAAGATGATGAATACTCAAGCAACGTGGAGGAACTGTCTTTCTGTGACGATGATGTTGCGGTGAAAAACTGTGATGGGTGTGGCTAAGGGTACGAGATAATCGGATTCGTTAAGGAAAGTCTTCGTTAGGAAAGTGAGGAAAATGGACGTCGCTGTTAATTGGTTAATCTACTAGATTGGTGAGTGAGGAAGAATGCTAACCGCCCGCGACAGAAAGTTGCTAAGGAGATGCATCATACGTGAGAAAAACCAGATTTCTCGTACCTTTCCGGAGTAGATAATAAATTCAGGAATGTTAAAACTAAAAGATGAAACTAAAATATTTGTTCGGTTTGAAGGACCTTATCCAGAGAAATCCTACGAGAAGCAGTGTAACAAAGATAATAAAATATTTTGACATTTTTTTTACAGGATGTCAGCAAAAACGTAATCACATAATATCTAAGAATTCTTAGAAAGTTTACTTCTTTTTTTATTGCTGAATATGCAAAAACACACTGTTAACATTGATATATACAGTGGCTTGGCAAAGTATTTACATTTTTCACAGAAAACTTTAATATTCGTATTGCGTGTTGTATATAAAACGTTTTAAAATTTTGTTAGCGCTATAATGAGATTGCCCTATTTATATTTTCAATTTGAAAATATATATAAAAGTGGCATGATATTTAATGTAAACTTACATTTAGTATAAAATTAATATACAGTATGTATAGTCACCTTAAGCATATAATGTATTATATTAAAAATGGTCCCACTGAATACTGAAGCTTACTAATGATATGAATGATTGCTTATTTAAATATTTTTATAATCTCTGCAAAATATATGTACATGTACTTGTACTAAATATCTTATAATTTCTGCATTCATTTTCAGAATCGTTTAAGATTTAAAAAATGTAATTATGATAGTTGGATGTCATTACAGCATTAATGAAATGTGAGTATGATACGCGTATGGTAATTATAAAAGGTCTATCAATACGTTCAGAAGCCACGGTATAAATGTGAAAGAACAAAATAAATTAACACGTTCCAATTATTTTTTTCACTTTGTGTCAATGTTTCGAGAACAATACAATTCATTTCTTCAGATCTGCTCAAGTTATGATTAAAATACGATCGGAAACCGAGGAATTATAAATATGTCATCCAATAATCAGTGTTAAAGTTTTATTTAATATGAACTACAGAAATTGATAGTTAAAAATATGTTTGAATCGATCGATAAACGAATTTAAAATTGGAATAATTTGGCGCGATAAACGTGATTGGTAATCAAAATCCTCTTTGTTGAAATTGTTACCGGAGAAAATACAAAAGTTATGTAGATCAATACGACAAGATTTCTACAGGTTTTCCACATGTTATGTATATAAAAACCAAAAATGTAATAAAAATAAAAAGCGACATAAAATAAGAAGATTAAATATATTTGTTTTCATGATTTACCTTTATATGTAGAATAATTTCCTGTCCAGTTACTGCATTACCCTATCTATCATTGAACAGATTTTTAGGTTACAATTATTTACACAAAGCTAATACGCGTACAAATATCTTTTCATTTTATAAACGTTTATGTATAAAATATTTATCCACGTTAAATCAATCTCTTTTTATAGGGACTTGATAAGTTACAAAAAAACTTTCAGTAAATTCTTGTACAACGCGCACTCTGAAACCATAAAACCATGGAACCATGAAAACCTCTTACAAACAATCAAAAAACACTTCTCGGAACAAATCCACCACTCACTCAAATCATCCTTAAGCAACAGAATCTTTGTAGTAAAAATAGAGGATGTATATTCTTAAGTAAAAGATATCATGGCAGGGGTATCGCAAGGAAGCGTCTTAGGACCAATATTATATTACATAATATACACGGCCGACATACCAACAACTGTCAATAGCAAAATACTGACATTCGCGGACGACACGGCTGTATTAGTCAGGCATACTGTTTCGGAAACAGCAGTCACATTGTTACAAGAACACATCACAAAAATAGAAAAATGGCTACAAGATAAACAAATAAAAGCAAGCCCCAGTAAATGCAACCATATTACATTTACGCTAAGAAGACGGAAACCACCAAATATCCAATTGAATAGCACGCACATAACACAAAGAAGGCAAGTTAAGTACCTAGGACTCCACTTAGACACACAACTTACATGGAAACAACATATTAAATCAATTACAAACAAAATACGGATATAAAGAAGGGGGATGTACCGGCTAACTAGTCGAAATTCTAAATTCAGCATAGGAAATAAACTAAAAATCTACAAAACGATAATAAAACCAATTTGGACGTACGGATTATCACTACGGGGGACAGCAATAATGAGCGACAGAAATAAACTAGAGTCACTGCAATCGAAGGTACTCAGAACAACAGTCAACGCCCCATGGAATGTCAGAAACGAGGATATACGGAAAGATTTAAAAATACCAACGATCGAAGATGAAATCTGGAGGTATGCAGAAAAATACAAGGAAAGAGTGGCAACACATCCAAACCAGCTGGCTGTTGAAGCGAGCAAAACTCTCATAGAAAGAAGACTAAAAAGAAAACACTCCACTGACCTCACTAAAGAAATAAAATAGTCAAACTCGAAGATGGTATTCCTCTGGAGGTAGCCATCCACGTGTTATTTAGCAATTAACTTAGAAAAATTAACCAAATGTCCAGCTGAACAAATTGTAAAGTACAAATTAAATAATAATAAAAAAATATAATCGCATTCCCCTCAAATTCAGAAACGTACGGGCAACGTTCCAACGCATGATGGATACCGCGCTACGGGGATTCATAAGAAATAACTGGACGACATCATAATATTCAGAAGCACCATCCAAGAGCATAACCGAAATATAGCTATTATGTTAGACACATTACAAAATTTAGAATTAAAGATACAACCGGACAAATGCGAATTTTTGAAACCAGAGTTAGAATATCTAGGACAAATTGTAACAAAAGAAGGAATAAATCCCAATCCCAAAAAGATTCAAGCCGTGAAAAATTTTAAAATACCAAAAACCGCGACTCGTGTAAAATCATTCTTAGGACTTGTTACGACCGTTCGCGGAGAAACGCGGTCGCGAGGAAGCGCGTCAGCGAGAGACGTAAATTCTCGCTACGATTTGTATAATCGACGCCGCCAATTAGTCGTTCCCCTGTTTCGGTTAAGATAACAGAACTGGTTCAATGAATTTAAGACTGCGTTAACAGGTCAATATATCTTGTATATTTAACAATAAATTATGTAATAATAAAGACACCACAAATTATTTAGCGGTGAATACAGTTAATGCGTTATAGAAATTCGACCCGACTTTACGATATCTCTCACTGAATTCGTTAGACTAAGCGACTTTAATTTTAATCGTTAGACCTCTCGATGTATGCCGTTTGAGTCTTCAAAAGAGACTCATCGCCCTTAGATCGTTTCTTTGTTTTCTCGGGGAGACGACCCCCACTACGCTCGGATCACGCCACCGTTTTCCCTATAATCACGTGTGTAACGGATCCCTCGAACGAACACATGCCGTAGTAAAAAATCTTACTCGAACTTGCACGACCGATCGACGAAACGACTGGGACGAAAACCAAAAACTAATATGTATGGGATAATAATACTTCAGTACACGAAACGACCGGATGTAACCCTTTGAACTGACATTTGGACGACAAGCTAATACGCCATCCTCAACATCAAACACCCTCACCCTATCTAAAGAACAATTATTTAGCCTTTGGAAAAATCGACATAATGCCTATATAGTCAAAGTGAAATTACCGAATCAAACAAAAAGCGATATCAGAGAGATCAGATTCGAAAAATTATCAAAACGCAAACGATATTCCAAGTAAAAGATAAAATATACGATCACAAAACTAACAAATTAGACCACGAATAGCTCGGACCGGCAGCAATCCCCTCATCCAGTTCACCAACTTTTCTTATTGAATATTCCAATGGTTAAACGCAAAGAATCCACGGTAACAGATTAAAGCCTTATTTTTCATGAAGGCGACCATGGATAATTCTGACTCTTGAATACATTCAAAACGACCTAGTAGTAAGACCACTAAATTATGCCAACGTTTTCTTAGAACATATCGACGATTTCTTTCTGTATAATGAACAAGTAGGTATCACTCTTATAGTGGACCTTAATGACCCAATCGATCAAACCAATAGATTACAACATGTAATTGAGCCAATAAATCGTTAATGCAAACCACCTTACGCTTACATGCTAGAAATAATGAATCTAAAAATTAAGTATAGAAATCTCCAAAACCTAACGCATCAACTTAAAATTGTTATTACACTATAGAAGCGAACGCGGACTGCTCAACGTCATAAGCTCAGTATCTAAAACTCTATTTGGAACTCTCCTCGAAAAAGATTTAGAACTCATTAACGAAAATGTTGATACATTGTTTGAGTCCAACAACAAAATAAAAACGATCCTTAGTAACCATACTGCACATCAAACACGTACTAGACGATACTAAGACGAATCAACTCGAAAACCTTACCAACGCAAGATTGAAAACCATAACGAGAAAAACGAAATATTGATCTCTTTACTCATCCAGACTGAATCTGCCATATCGGAGTTCCATATTAACAACGACGAAATTTGTAGTCCTGTCATATCAGAAGATGGAATCATAAACGCACAAATTATAGAACCTAAACAATTCTTTAAAACACTCGACCAAATAGCGAAACAAAACTTTATGAGTAACCATATCGAACCTTTAGTTCAAACCTTTCAATTTTTAATTCTAGACCTAAGTAAACTGAAATTATGGATAAATGATAATAAACTTATATATGCGATAACTGCACTACTTTCAGAAGACAACAAATGGAAAATAATACAAATTCATCCCATACCTTTCAAGCAAAGCTCTGTATTTATCGCAGCTGTAGTAGAAACTGATCTAATACTGACCGAGTTAGAACAATACATCTTTGTCGATAGTCACTACTTAAACAAATATAAACGAGCGGCAATCATCCACATTTGTAAGGGAACTCAACCAAGTCACAATAGAATCAATTCACCTGAATGTAGAATCGAATTAATTAGTAACCAACAGACAGTCACTGGAAGAATTGACGTTCGTACCTTTACAGACTGAAAATCATTATATCGTTATCCTTAAAAATGTGCAGATCGACGTATTATGTAAAACACATCAAATCTTAGAAATCAGACAAACCGAGTTTAATTAGCAGCAAAACTGGAGTTCAACTCGAGACGCCGTTGCGTACGGACGTGTTTACTGCGAAATCGCGCTCGTGAGCATAAGGCTAGTTTTAATAGTAGTTGGTTAGGGGTAGATGTGTCATAACGTGGGTGGAATTAGTTTAAAGAAAACATGAGAAATACCAATTTTTAACGAGCTAGATAGCGATGGATAATTCCCATTTGGGGTGGAATAAGTGGCGGAATATTGGAGTACCTAAAAGAATGGATAGGATCCAGTGAAATAATTAGAGTGTCATTAGAGTGTGATTTTAGTTTACTGTTGACTTGAATAAGATGAAAGGATTTAACGGATGCAAAAAGTCGCTGGCTAAATTGGAAGGCGTAGCGGAGCTAAAATCGATATAACGATTAATGTTATTGAGTGAGTAAGCATTTATTGGATTCTAATTAATGTTAAAGTGAACTAAATTAATATTAAGTTAATCTATTGGCGATTTCTTTATATAAAGTGTAATTACGGTTCGGGAACTATAACGAATGAATACCTACGAGACATATGTAAAGGTGGACGTTGGTCATGCTTATGAGTCCCTTCGCCCGGACCGAGTATAAACATCGACGGAGAAGTTCTGGTGAGATGCCAGATGAGATTCGTGGGTCTCACCATCGACAGCTGATGGACGTTCGGGCCGCATTTTGAGCTCCTGGTCCCAAGGGTGACAGCAGTAGCCAACGCTTTATGTGGCTTACTGCTGAACATCGCGGGAGCAGGAGTCGGAGTCCGCTGACTGTACGAGGGAGTGATACGGTCGGGAGACCTTCGCGGAGCTCCCGTATAGACCGAAGACCTGATGGCGAATCGTCGCAGCTTACTCCTGCTGAGGAGGTTGCACAGGACAACCGCCATCCGCATAGCGAGAGGATACGGAACCATATCCTACGCGACGGCGTCCGTGCTGGCGGCGTTCCCTCCGTTCGAGATGCAGCCCGTCGCCCTTCGACGGGTGTACGAACACCTGTGGTGACTGGGCTCGGGTGGCGGGGTTATGCAGTCCACCAATGACCAATCGGCCCAAGACGTCCGCGAGGAAGCGAAACGACTGACCTGGCAGCGGTGGCGCTCTCAGCTGCTGGAGGAAGATGCCGCGCGGCCACACCGAGCCGTTCGAGCCGTCCTTCCCAACTGGGTGGCTTGGAGGGACCGAGGCGGAGTTCCGCTGACCTTCAGGTTGACGCAGGTGCTCACCGGTCACGGAGTGTTTGGCGAGTACCTGCTAAGGATTCGCCGGGAGGTGACTTCTGCCTGTCACCATTGCGAAGAGGAGGAAGACACAGCACAGCACACGCTGGAGTTTTGCCCAGCGTGGGAAGACCGCGCCGCGTTTTGCGACTCGCCATCGGCGAGAGATTAACCCCCGAGGCGGTCGTCGAGGCCATGACGAAGGGGCAACAGGAGCTCGTCGCCGTCCGCTTCTACTGCGAGTAAGTCATGCTCGCGAAGGAGCGGGCGGAGAGGAACGGAGAGAGAAAAAGCGACCCTGTCAGGGTGGTTCGCCGAAGGGAACCGACACGCCGCCGCAGGGTCGCGGTACCATCACCTCCGCCGCCGCCCTAGGCGTGCGTCGAAGGAGCCGTCACGCCGAGGAGAGTCTGGGCCTCACCCCTCGGATTCGCACGACGGTACAAGGAACGAGGTTGGGGGTGGGTGATCCTCCCCTAGCGATCCAACTGAATCAAGACGCCTCCCGCAATATCGAAGGGAGACGACGACGAAGGAGTATCGCGGTAGCATTTCAAAAGAAAGGAACGGGGACACTCTTGCCAAATGTCATGACGACCACCGTGGAGTTTTAGTCGGTAAGAGTCCAACACTACCCGCCGCCTCCCAGAGGGCGGCCGGGTGTCCATGAAGATTTCCCCGCGTTAAAAAAAAAAAAAGAAAAAGGTCAGACAGAAAGATAGGGTAGATAATAAAATTAACATGTAATTAAAATGAATATCTAATTTAATATTAAATATTAATTAGCTATACAGTTTGAATATTCTTGTATTAAGTGCCGATGTTTAGAGTTTAAATAACCGTAGTTCATTGTAAAATAAAGGTCAATTTGGGCAATGGCCATGTAATAAATAAATAATAATAATATAAATTGATTTGAATTGATAGTTATAGAAAGAAGCTGATTCGTCCTAATTAAGTAATAAAATGAATTAAATTGACCGTGGTATATGGCAGATAGTATATATCGCTACATAATACAAATACACAGGCAGGGAATCGTAACTAAATTAAGATTAAGGTTATTCGAAATAAATTTAACATAGAACGAAGGAAGTAAAGTTGAAAACAAAGGAGATAAAGTAATAAATAAAAAACAGGGTAATTAAAATAAATTAAATAAAATTAAAATAAAATGGCTTATCGGTCAAAATTGGTGTATCTAATATTAAATACAACAAAAGAAATATTTATGATTGGACCAACAATGGCTCATAGACATGCAATGTCAAGCAGGAAGATATAATAATAAAATATAATAGATATGGTTTTTATAAGAGTTAAATTTACAATATTTATTATAAAAATAGCCGTTGTCGTGGTTGGGTTATGTAATAATAAGCGTTAATAAGAAATGCATACGTAGGACTAGAAATTGGGAATTAAAACGAAATAGTCATTTTGTTTAGCAGTATTACTCTGTCAAAGGGAAAATGGATGAATCATTGGTATCGATGGGGCTTGCACCATTAAAAAAAAATTTTTTTTATAATATAATGATCAAAGTGAGTTAGAAAGAATAATAAATATAAAAATAAAGTGGTAGTCATTGGAGCTTAAGTATAAAGGAACGGTAATGGTTAAAATCGGAAACACATTAGGAGGATTTGAGAATTGTGAATAAAAGAAATAGCTTTTGATATAATCAGTCTTACCTTGTCAAGGGGAAGGAGGGTAAATTTCTTTATCACTGACAGGGTTAGGCATGGAGTCCGTAAAAATTAAATAAATTTAATGTTTGATTAATTTTGTAGAAGAACGTAGTAACATTAAAGGAAAGTTGCAACAGTATCATTTCGATTAAAGTGTAAGTAGTTAATCTAAGATATAGTAGTACGATTTGAGTATTTATAATGAAGAGTAAAATAGTTATATATAAACATTGGCTCACCTTACCAGGATGATATGCTTGGTAGTTATTTATTGATAGGGCTGCAGTGCCGTTCCTTAAATTAAAATTAATTAATTAAATCGAATAATATTGAATGAATTTAATTAACGGTTGCACATGGGCCTATGGTACTTGCCAGTCAAAGTGCAGGTAATAAGTTGAATGACTAACGTTGATGTTTGAGCTGTTGACGAGCTTGTAAGATTGTTAACAGTAGTAAGAATTCATGGGATGACAGATGCCTTGTTGTTGCTGGACCCTTGACGAGGTGGAAGATTGCGATTTGTATAACCATTTTGTAATACCACTTGTAATGGTTCTTGATACGCCATGTTGTTATACGGTTCGGTATATCCCCAGGCGCAGTGTTCGATGTCCACTCGCAACTTTGTGAAGAGGTTCGCCACCTTATGGTCTTGTTTCTTGTTGAGGTTATTAAATGTATAGGAATGCAAAGAGACGCGTGGATAAATTGTAAGATAGAAAATATATATATTTTAAGCTGAAGTGTAAATACAAAGAAGGAATACAATATGTATGAGCTGGTCCAGATCCGCAGGCTAGCAGTGTTACCCTATAACTGAAAAACCCCGAAGCCAACGTTGCACGTGTAACGTTTATGGTTTGTCCTCGGCAGTCTTTTGTCTATGCGCTGTCGACGGCTTCAGTGCTTGACAAAACTAAAGACCAGATGTAGAGTTTTCTTAGAAGTGGCGACCACTTCAACATTTCTTGACAGAGACATAGTCTGATCGTAGTGAGTTCCACCGTGGTTGAGTCGTTTCATTAGAGATTTTTGGTATTTCTCGTGGTTTGAAATTATTTTAGTTAGTTCTATAGAGTTGTAGCTATCCACTCGCCACATCGCGTGTTGGGGAAAAATCTGCAAGTATAGAAAAATTACTGTAGAACTTCGATACAGTCGGCTTGATATAATCGGCTGCTCGGAAGTTCTTTTATAATATTACGTTTGTAAGGAGGGCAAGAGTGGTGTTCCCGAAATTTTTGGTTGATGGGAAATATTATCGAGGATAAGACGTATTTTAGTAATAAATATATAAAAGCAGTTTCTTATTGGCTGTACGCGGCTGGAGGGAAAGTTTGGAAGTATGGTCTTAGATGTTACGAGCGATTTCTGTTCTTATTTCCAAGTAACTGGCCTCTTCTAGTGGACCGACGCCCTTTTATTTTATGAAATGGGAGGAGCTGGTTCACGGTCCAGCTATGTTGCTGTGGTATGATAGTGTGAAGATTACTCCTATACGCGTAGAGTTTGAGCATAGGATGATCATCGACGCACTGATTTCGGAACTTAGAGACGCTGCGAACGGAAATAAAATTATAGTAAAGCATTGAATACGAATTCATGAGCTTTGACTATTGTAGTATTTAGCCGTTTCTCTAATGACAAGGCTAAGGTTGTAGCTTGAATTCAGGCATTAGAAATATCACGATGGAATAAGGGAATACAGGGCGTAGGACCGCAAGTATCGACGGACTCGAGAAGACTCATTTAAACTGAATTGCGACGACTTTGGCTACGATTTAAGGACGTGATAATGGTACGACTCTCTTATAACGAACGCGGCACCGTCCCTGGACTACGACACTTCTTGTCAAATTGTTACAACAAAAGTAATAAAGTTACGGCACAGGGGGTTTCGGAGCCTCCAAGCTCCGTCGGTGTTTCGAGTGGCGTTCCAGGCTCAATTCGACGGTCATCTTACGACTAGACAAACAACGAGAGGAGGGTGGGTCCCGGGGCTCCCTCTCGATCGATAAATGCGTCCGGGAACTAGAGTATTGAAGAAAGCGAGGGCGAAATTGGTGGAGGCAAAGAACCGCGTAGAAGAGCAATAAAAAAAGGGACATTGGGTACACCACTCTTCCCTCGAAGAAAAAGAAGAAGAATGAAGCTTCTCGAATTTAGTAATGACATCCGAGAGGTGGTGGAGAAAAAGGAACCCGGCAGCTTAAAAGTAAATAGCAATGGCGGAAGGATACCGTCGAGAATTGTCTGTGTCATCACCCTCAAGGACGGATATTTGGCTCCGGTAATGAAAGGAACCAGCGGAGTGGAGGAAAACTCCCTTGTGACCTGGTCAAGACAAGCCGGGAAACCGGCTAGTAAAGCTATCGAAGAGGAGGTCAACGCATCCGAAGGTGAGGATCCCGTATCGCATAGTAGCTGCTGCAATACTCCGATGGTAAGCAGAAATAGGCTTTCGAGGGAACCACTGATCATATCGGCCCTGAAGAGCAAAAGGCTACAACGAGTGCGGAATAAACAAAAGAAGGCTGTGTGATAGTCAGGATCATTGAATGGAAAGAGATGATCGGCATCATTAGTGATACCTTTCGGGATATGAAAGGGATTGTGGAGAGACGTCACTTAATTTCCAAAAAGGACCCGAAGATCAGAGGATTAGCCGATTCGTTCAATAGTTAAGCAAACGGTGTTTGGGAGAATCTGAACAACAAATACAACTACGCTACAAATAAATAAGAAAGGATGCAAAGTTAGGAGACAGGTGGAAAGGCCCGTTGAGGTTAATGTCTCTACACAAACTTCCGCTTCGACGATCGATATTGGGAAAAGGAACGGTGACTGAAGCAACAAGGTGCCTGTTGAACAGAGCAACAAGAGAAAAACCGTGTCGCCGCTCGAGGATAGGAAGGTTGACAGGATGAAATGGGCGAAGAGAGGGGATACCTCATATGCGGGTGTATGTAAGGGAAGAAAAAGGGGCGACGATGACTCTACGGACAGAGAAACCAACGACGCTGGAAGTGAGTAGATCATCCAGACGTGTAGAAGAGAAAGAAGGTGTGGGAGAAAGAGGAGTAACAACGAAGAAAGGACATCGTTAGTGGGCTGATGGTCAAGGATGCCAACGAGGTCGAAATCAAATCTTTGAGGGCGACGTCGTGGGGAATGCAAACGGCGATCGCTGTGGTGCCTGCAGTTTATCTAAGCGGCAAGGAGGGGTACTTTAAGTAAGAACGGGCCTCACTATAGCCACGTTGCGATTTCTCCCAAGGCTGTTGAGGTATTTTAGATGCCACGAAATCGGGCATCGGTCCAACAAGAGCACACTGATCAGCTGGGGGAAGAAGCGTTGTCGAAACTGCAGAGCGAAGGGCCATACGATCGCATTTTGTGGAAACGAGTTATGTTGCGCGAAGTGCAGCAAGGGGTCTGAGACGTGGACAAGGCATGTAATGGGGTCACTTGGTTGCCCTACATATAGGAAACTACTTAGACAGATTCGTAGGAGGTAGATACTATGAAGATCTTGCAAATAAACCTCAACAGATGCAAGTTGGCATGGGACCTGCTGCAGCAATATGCTTGGAAACGCCGGGTGGACGTGGTGATAATTTCTGAACCTAACGGGCAGTTCCCGGTCTGGTATAATGTCACTAAGGGGAACGCGTCTATTTGGGTGACTAAGTTTAATGATCTCCAGCGAAGGCACGGTGATAGTTGATGACGAATAATACTATGAAAATATCAGAAACACAAAAATATGTCTTACGAAATCAAAATTAAGAACAATTAACATAGTTTCAAAGAAATAGACATCCTAACACTAGAGAAAATATTAGAAACGGCTCCAAAGGTAACTCATAACTTTAACCAATACAAAGTTAACCTCAATATGTTACGAACACAAGACAATATCCTACAATTTGAGCGACGTATAAATTCAGTCAAAGAATGTAGCACATCTACACTACAAATATTAGAATTTCGTCGTAGGACCAGGAACAATATATACAACGTATAAATGTAAACTTTTCGAATGTCTAAGTCGAGTAATTCCTAAAAATACTCTGCTCTACCACTCGCGTAAACAATATTAAACAAACACCACGGGCTCCAAATCCTCAGTCAACCCACAGGACGGTTACTTTCCAAAACATCACTGTTACGTCGGCCAACTTTCTACCTAGGCCAGGCCACTCACCACGGATAAGATAGCAGCCAGATGTCCGCACATCCTTGCCGCGTACCCTCGATAGCCTCAAGGACCCGTCATAAACCTTAGGAAATTCTGGCTAAGATCCTGCGAGCCAGATGTAGCATCTGTCGAACAACTGTCCTGAGGTATATATAACTTTCTCTCGAAGGCGGCTAAGACCCTTCCTAGTCCACCAGTCGTCTTATTAGCCAATAAGAAACAATGACTACTACCCACACTTTCCTAACAAAAGATGTCATGAACAAATCCAACGGTCCCATGCGCTAGACATATCCATTACTAGCTCTCCTCCGACACAGCATGGTCACTTGGGAATCAATCGTTGTTCGTCGTCAGAACAGTCAAGCCTGTAAAGGGATCTATCCTCAAGTGAAAGTCGTTCTTCATAGTCAGAACAGTTAACAAGTCTATAACGGGTTTTCTCCTTCAACACTTATTTAACTCGCACTGACGCATCAGTGTAATTATTAATATTTGCTAAGTTGCTGGAATAAATGACAATTTATACTAGTTATATCAATGTGAAATCAATCAAACCACCCCTATTATCGTAATAGGAATAAGGGGATCGATCAGTTCGTGGCGTCGATTGTTTAATCATAACGGGAATTCACGACTCCCGTTGACGCGCTTCAACGCGATCGCGTCTCTCCGCGAACGTTCGTAACAATTACCGAAAATGAAGATAACGGGATCATTCAACTCAGGCAATCCACCAGAGCCATTCGCTTCAACGGAGCAAAGCGAAAATAAGAAGGGGGCAAAATCACACGGTCAAAAGCAGTAATAGGGTAGACAAAACATCCTGAATGCGACATCTATCGAAACAATAACCTGATAGTAACGGAATTGCTGCCTCTGATATACACCCAATGATAACTCCTCCAGAGGAACTAAAATCACAGTATAGAAACCCTCCCAAATTAGCGCTCGATATCTTTTTTATTATAACATTCTAAACCGTCACTCTGTTGGATTCGTACAATAAATTTTACTGCCATATCTAAAATTCAATTCTTCACCTTACCTGTGAAACGTTCGAACTACGACGCGAGGAGATCACCGGTGATCTGTTAAATTCGCGATTTTTTGTGTCTCCGTTGTTGTCGCCTGACTGCAAGAGGACCTGGAGTTCTTTCAATTCCTTATTAACCCCGACGAAGTTGGTGCCATTATCTGAAAGGTTTGTCGCGCAATGTTCTCGCCGAGAGATGAATCGGCGTAGAGCGGCAATGAATGCGTCGGTTGTGAGGTCACTTACTTCGATATGTACAACTTTGGTTGCCAGACACATGAATATGGCGAAGAAAAACCTTGACCTTTCGCCGGTTGCGGTCCCTTCTCTCCTTGATATGGAATGAGCCACAATAGTCGACCCCGACGTTAGTGAATGGACGCGACTCGGTAATACGTGCTTCTGGAGGGTCTCCCATCAGGTAATCTACTGGAGGTGGATTGGCTCGACAACATCGTACACACCTTTTGATAGTGCGCTATACTTGGCTACGACCGCCGACAGGTCAGTAGCGTTATCTAACAGCGTACAATGTGGCCTGTGTTTCTGAATGATGGTTATTTCGATGCTTATGTTCTGTAATAAGCTAAAAACAATCGGATGTTTTTGCTGGAAAGGAATCGGTGGGTTACTAAGTCTTCTCCCGACTTGTAATATCCCCTCCTTGTCGTTGAAGGGATTTAGGCTTTGGAGCTTCCCTCCAACTTCTTTGACCCGATCCTTCTGGAGCGTGCGAATTTCACTCGAGAAATGAGTAGTTTGGATTAATCGTATCAACTTATTACGTACTGAAGTTACTTCGCCTACGGTTAGAGGTGCCGCTCGGTTTTGTTTGGGTCTCCATCGAAGACATCGGGCGACGACTCTCATAAGTTTTCGCCAGGAAGAATATCTTTCTAGTATTAACTGGTCGATTGTGTTCGTGACTAGGCAGATCGTCCTTTTTTGTTCAGGGATTTGGCCCAACGGTACTGGGCTCCAGATCGGCCAATTTTCTTCGTTCTGCTCAAGCCACTCTGATCCGTTTTTCCAAATGGTCGGGTGCAGGAACTCCTTGGGCGTCTGACTTCGGGAAATTAGATCCGTTGGATTGTCGGCGGTGTGCACATGACGCCAGTCGGCGATATTGGGCTTGGTTTGTATTTCGGATATGTGATTCGCTACAAAGGTTTTTAACGTGTGTGGTGAGGACTTAATCCACTGGAGCACGATGGTGGCATCAGTCCAATACACGATCCGAGAAACATTTGTCGTTAAGGACTACCTTATATTCCTTGCGTTGTGGTTGTTTTCAGACTTCGCAGCTTTTATAGCTCGCTGGATGGTTTCCATTATAGTTATAGCATTTTGCTTTGTTTATCTGGTCTGTGTATGGCCAGTTTGTTGTTAGGTGGTTTTTTGTACATTTGTTACTATTGTGTTTAAGATTTTTATAATGTGAAAGATTTCTTTGTTATTAGTTTTAGGTTCAAGTTCTATTAGAAACAGTGGCAGTAACTGTTTCATATCATATCTTGTTATATTATTTATCGTTCTTGCTTGCTATCCGATCATCATTTTGTAGCTTTTCTCTGTTTTGAGCTGGCATGATACCTAATGTTTTTTCTCCTTTAATGCTTGCGTCACTTTTCTAAAGATTTTTGGACTTTTTGTTTGTACTTTTACTTGTTCTAGTTTTAACTGTACCTTTCTTTTTGTATTGTACTTTTCTTTTCCAGCAGAGTTGTTCAATAATTCGATTAGGGGATCTATTATTATTATTATTAATTTTCCTAATACTAACACTTCTTTATTAATTCAAGAAAGTTTAAAATCTCCTTCAATGCAATCGGACCAAGTTTCTGGGGCAGATATTAGTGCTATTCGTGTGTCGTAGCGCTTGCAATAAGCTACGAATGTGTAACTCAAATGTGCTGAAATGCAGTGACGTGCCGAATTTTCATGTAGGTTTTGGCGATCTTCGTCTAGATTGTAATAACTGTTTTGATAAATGATACGGTCGTTGATGTTTCGGTGAGTGGGCTGGACTAACTGGACGCAACAGGAAGTGAGTAATTCTCCATACATCTCTGGGTGATATGCTGGAAGTTCTTCAACCCGTGGACTGTAGTATTCCTCTCCTTGTTCTTGTTCAGAATAAACGACACCCATTCTGTACATAATAGGAAAAATTTTCATTATTAACGTGTCCCTTTTGTTTGTTGTCTTTGGTCTGCCCGTTTCTCGATGCGTCACTGTTTATAGCGATTGTGCGCTAATATTAATTTATTTATGTGTACTTCCGTGACATTCCTTTTACTTCGATTTTAACATTATTGTTGTTGAGAATAGCGAGTACTTTGTGAGGTGAACTGTATACTAGTTTCAGAATTTCTATTTTTTGAGTTTTCTCGATAAATATCTCAAATCTCCCACTCTGAAATCTTGCCCATTGATTCGTCTGTCGCAATATTCTCTAAACCATAATGTTATGACCGTTCGCGGAGAGACGCGATCGCGAGGAAAACGCGTCAGCGAGAGGCGTATATTCTCGCTGCGATTTGGATAATCCACGCCGCGAATTAGTCGCTCCCCTGTTTCGGTTAAGATAACAGAGGTAGTTCAATGAGTTTAACACTGTATTAACAGGGTTAATATAAACTTGTATATTTAACAATCATTGATATAATAATAATAATAACGTCACAAATTATTTCGCGATAAATACAGTTAATGTGTTACAGAAGTTCGACCCGACGTTGTGGTATCTCTCGATATATTCGTTAGACTTAGCGACTTTAATTTTAATCGTCAGACATCTCGATGTATGCAGTTAGAATCTTTAAATCAGACTGATTGCCCTTCGATCTTTTCTTTGTCTTCTCTGGGAAACGACCTCCACTACTCTCAGGTCAGGCCACCGGTCGTGCCTATGATCACGTATGCAACCTTATTTGTGTGGATAAAATAACGGATCGAAATCGACGTTTCTAGAACTCGACGCTTGATGATAAATATGCGCTTGCCGCTACATTGTATACATTTCGCCGGTTCTATAAGACGATCTGTCTACGACATTGTAGTACCGCGGGTGTTACACGCTCAAGTGGGCCACCCGCTCAGTAAGGCCACCCGCTCAGTAATCAGCTAAGCGAAACATCCTGCATACCACAGCTATCGAAACAATAACTAGTCAGTAACGAAATAGCCGCCTCTCATACACACCTGACGATAACCCCTCCAAAGGGACTAAAAACCTCGGTATAAAAACCCTCCTAAATTAGCGCTCGACACATTATTCTGCTATAACACTTTGACCCGTCACTCTGTCAGATTTATACAATAAATTTCATTACCACGTACAAAGTTGAATTTCTTCACTTTATTCGATAAACGTTCGAACTGCGACGCGAGGACATCACCAGCGATCTATCGGTTTCGTGATCTCTTATGTCTCCGACGTGACACGAGCCACGGTTAGGAATACAGCCTATAGTAAGCATCATTGTGTAACACTTAGTGTTGATTACATTACATTATTCTTTGCTGTAAGTTGTATCGTGTTGATCTTGTCAAGTACGTCCCTTAAAAATCTACATAGATCGGTTTCATATTTTCTTCGATTACTACTTTACCGGACATATACCTGGCCAGATGTCCACAAAATAACTCACGAGCAGAGAACTTTGTTCCTTCATGTATAGAAATGTTGTAAGAAAACATGACTCCCAATTCCTTGCAACCTTTGTATATAAGTTGAGGTACTCGACCACAACGTAGTGCGATAGTAAACGTATTTCGACAAACGTATTCCACCGCCGATTTCCCCGATATTCTTTTCCCTTAAGTTTTCTGCTTTTAGTTTCATTCGCCTGGAGTTGTGGCTCGCGCTATTCGCGAGTCATGACGATTTTTGTTGACTCGCGACGTGACTGTCTCTGCTGTCCCTGCACATTACGTTACGTTACATTACGTTGACATCGCATAATTTCCTTACATGGAGATTGTTCACTTGGCTTAGATTCTGGAAAATTCAGGATTAATGCGAAACAAGAATACTTTCTATGAAAAGTCGTAAGACAACAATAGCGTATTTTCGATTTTTTACACAAACAATTATGTATGTGCTTACCATAATATATCACAGACTTTTGTGTTAAGAGAATGGATGAGGCACGCGCACATTTATCTTTTATATCTATCTTGTATATTTCATATGCATACATTATACGCATACATGCTCTATTGCGTTACGATAAGTCCAATTATTACGTTAAAAATAACTAAAAATTGTGCAGAGTTCGTTTTTCCTAGATAGTATGTAATATTAATTGTCGTAGAATATCGAGACTCTGTGTTAAGTAACACACGTTTTGAGTGGATCCGTTAATTTTCCCACGATGAATCTGTCAAGTTACGAGACGAGAAATTTTTAACTTATAATAAATATGTATGAGCTTACCTTCGTTTATTTTGGGAGCGTGTACGATTTTTCAAAGATCCGTAGCCGCACTACAAGGCTGAAAAGAACAATTCTCTCTTCAACGGTTTCTTCGTTATATAGTATAGTGTTCATCAACCACGTCTCAATCCACATTAGTGATCAGCCACGCCACCAGAAGCCACGCTTCGGAACCGACGGGCTAATGACGGAAATAAAGATGAGGTGGCACTCGGCGGTAATCTATGTCGCCGAAGCGAGGTGCCTAATGAACCCTCAATATCCCAACGGTCATTTCGCCGAATATTCGAGAACGCCTAACAAACGCGTAGATAGTGGGGATATCGAGGGATGAGAAAGAAAAAGAATCGGATTCGGCCGAAAGTCAAGTTTCTTCAGTCTTGAAAAGACGCGGCTGGATTTCAGAAGCGAATTGTAGTTAGTGTAAAACAAGAGTTGAGAAATAAATTCTCTCTCTTTTTATTCTTATCTTCTATTTTCATCTTCGATTTCTCTTTTTTATTGTACGTGACATTTTGGCGATCCGTGCCAGAATCCATCAGCTACAACTAAACGAAACAACGTATTTCGGGGTACGATCAACCTTGAAGATTGGGGATCAACGGACCACTGCAAGAGAACAAACACTTTTGACGTTTCGACAAAGGAACACCGCAATGGAACCTTTCCTACGTGTTAAACGTTCAAGGTGAGGAAACCCTGAATTCTTTTACCAAATACAGAACGAAAAGAGACAGCTTCTCTAACGATTCAAGCATAAATAGTATTATACAATCAGTATAATAATGGCAACATCACGAAAGTAAAAATCGAGACTGTTAGCGCCGCTTCAACTAGTAGCGGAATAGACCTAATTGTTAGGGCTATATTAGATGCAGTGCAGAAAGCTAACGCTCATACCGCGTTGAGAAAACTCGTTCTCGTCCGATCACGAAAGTTAAGCAACGCTGGGCACGGATAGTACTTAGATGGGTGACCGCTTGGGAACTCCGTGTGGTGTTAGCTTTTTTATTTTTTAAAAATGAAATTTGAGTTAAAAATAAGTTTGAAATTAAAAATTAGATTTGGAATTGTTTAAAATCAAAATTTGGGTATAAATTGGGTTTGAAAATTGGTATTGGATTTAAAAATTAATTATAAAGTATTACGATCCGCGATTTTGCGTATAGGGATAAAATTGGGTGGTGAAATTCGACCACAGTATAAACCACGACCAGTAACGTACTCCATGTCCACACCACCCAAACCGATTCAATATACTTTCGCTCAGCAACCAAGACAAATCAAGACAATTCAACAAATCAAGACCGCACCATTAGCAGAACGAGCCCAACTACGATGTCTAAGTGCAACGCCTTGGACACACACCAAACCTGTGGCGGAACACGGCCATAAAGAGGTTCTCAGGATAAAACGCGTGAGTGGGCCACGTGACCACGAAAGAACTAGGAAAGCAATAAAACAGGAAACTACCTGATCGAAACAATGTCCGAGGACGGACACCGAAATTAAGGAAAAACCCTGGGATCTCCTAGCTTCGGGTTTATCGTATCCCCACATGGGGAGAAAACCCTCCCAACAAAGAGGAAAACGAGGAAAAACCCGAGGAGAGTCAGAAGCATCCGGGCCGCGCACAAGTGAACTTCGCGACGCTCTGTAAGTGCAACAGCTCAAAATAAAACTCCTTAAAAACAACTATTCGTGAGTTATTGATCGACAACCTTCACGTCCCTAAATCGCCTCAGGCGCAATAATCATAAGGGTGCCCGGGGACAAAAGAAGGGAGAAAGCGTTACAATTGGCAACGCACCTATCGAGAGTACTAGGTCAAAGTAGCAGTTCCCACAAGAACGACAGAGTTGAAAGTGATAGGGATCGACGTATCGATAGAGAAGGAGGAACTCCGTCAGTCGCTGGCCTTGGCGGCAGAGTGCGAGGCAGCCGAAATACGGGTAGGAGAGATCGGAGTCTCCAGAGACGGCCTCGGGGCGGCATACGTAAGTGACGTAGGACGTGCAATGTGATTTCAAAATCAAAAGAAAACAGATTCAATAAAATCATTGAACTACTACGACTTGAACACTTGAATAAAGAGGAGAGGAAAAACATTGAGGAATTAGTTCGAGAGAATCAAGATATATTCCATATTCCAGGAGACACGCTGGAAGGAACTGAAATGCAAAAACACCGAGTAATTACAACAGATGACATACCAATTAACGTCAAGCAGTATCAAGATTCCCACGGCCCAAAAAAGCAAAAAACTTTAAACAATTTTTGGGACTAGCAGACTACTACAGACGATTCGTACCAAATTTTTCCAAAATCGCCAAACCACTAACGCAACTATTGAAGAAAGACATCGCCTTTAAATGGTCAGAAAACCAAGAAAAGGCATTCAATCAACTCAAAATAGCACTAATGACAAAACCTATCCTACGATATCCGGACTTTTCCAAACTCTTCAACCTCACAACAGACACGTCAGGATACGCAAAAGGCAGAGTATTAAGTCAAGGATCGGTAGGAAAAAAATTGCCAATCGCGTATGCCTCTAGATTACTAAACCCCGCAGAACAAAACTATTCTACCATTGAAAAGGAATGTTTGGCAATCGTCTACTGTGCGATGCATTTCAGACCATACCTGTATGGTAGGAAATTCATCATAGTCACGGACCACAAACCATTAGTATGGATGAATTCTATCAAGGATCCTGCCTCAAGAATTTAGAAATGGAGACTAAAGTTGTCGGATTTCGAATTCGACATGCGATACAAGGAAGGCAGAGCGAACGCAAACGCGGACGCACTGTCTAGAAACTCCCCAGAAATGTGTTTGCCGATTAGGAAGCGAGAAGAAGATTCGCCGATTCGTTATCCTCTCCGGAAAAGATTCCAATTAGATACATCAACCAAGGATCCTCCCATACTTGAAGCCAAACCACGCGGTTTGCTTCAGTCCCACGATCCAGAAAAACAAGAAGAAAGGACCAAACCCACAATGCTTGAGAAATTGAGAATCTCAGAAACGAGAGACTCGATAACGAAAACAAACGACCACAAGGTGATTTTTGTCGATACAAAAGGAAATCCAGTGGACAGAGGGGCCTTAGAAACGAAGGAAGCAGGGAAATTACCGCATTACGAAGACCTTATGTTGGAAAGAGCAAGACTGCAACGGGACTCAGGAAAACACATAATATCTCTACCCGTGAAAGAAAATCGAAACGTCCCAATAACACCAGAGAACCTGCTAAACGCATTAAAATCTTTGCTGGCCGTGGTAAATGAAAAACAATTGACATCCTTCAGCATCAGTAAAGGAGACCTAGAGGAGCTACCATGGCAACATGTAGTCAAACAATTAAAAAGGATATTCTCGGTAAACACCGTGCACATCACCATCTGTACCGGGGAAGTGATCACCCCACCAGTGGGAGCGCGAAAAAATATTATACGAGAGAAACACGAATCATCTGTAGCGGGACACAAAGGAGTGACGAAAACCTTCCAAAGAATACGACGATACTATTACTGGGAAAACATGAAGAAGGAGATCCAAGAATACGTGAGAACATGTAAGGAATGCCAATTGAAGGAACTGACCAGGATAAAAACAAAGCAACCAATGGTTCTCACAGATACACCGGGCAAAGCTTTTGACAAAATTAGTATGGATATCGTCGGTCCATTGCCAAAAACACAAAACGGAAATAAATATATATTAACCATTCAGGACTTATTGACCAAGTATTCGATCGGGATTCCGATGGAGGGGAATCTCTTCGGCGGAGATAGCGGACGCCTTCGTAAAACGATTCATTTGTCGATTCGGATCACCGAGAACCATTCTTACCGACCAGGAAGCGAACTTTACATCCTCGTTGATGAAGAAAGTGGAGAAGAGATTCCGCATCAAACGATACATCACGTCGGCATACCATCCACAAAGCAATGGTTCGATCGAAAGATCTCACAAGGTATTGATCGAATATCTGAAATTGTATATAGAAAACACCAGAAACTGGGACGAGTGGGTGGAACTGGCCATGTTCTCCTACAACATCTCGGTACACGAAGGAACAAGGTTCTCCCCGCACGAGCTAGTCTTCGGACACTTGGCCAGAGAACCCACGGGAGAGGCGATTATCGAAGAGAACATGGAACCTACTTACGCAGAATTCCTGAAGGACCTATTCGACAAAATCAATACGGTGCAACAAAGGGCTAGAGAAAATTTAATAGAGTCAAAACTAAAATCCAAAGGGTACCACGACCGACGAATCAATCCACAAAATTTGAAAACAGGAGATCAGGAGATTTGGTGTACCTCCTCAAAGAACCAAATAGAGGAAAATTTACCGACCAGTATACAGGACCGCATAAGTTATTAGATATTTCGAAGGATCAAAACGTTACAATAGAAGTGCGAGGTGCCCCGCGTACCGTACATTTAAACAAGCTAAAATTGGCACACAATCAAAACTGGACAACAGCCTATGAGTGAATAGATGGACCAACAACCAAACATCGAAAACATCCGCCCTAAGTGAACGAAGAGGAACGATTAACCAAATTTCCGCTGGAAATTTGAACTCCAAGAAGGGGGGTGTCACGTCCCGCGACCCACGCGTCCCGTGGCGCGAAAGCGGGATCGATAAATCCCTTCGAATCGAAACAGTCGAAACGGCAATTCGAAATCGTGTTTGGGGTATTCAAAGTGAAAGACAGTTGAAATCGACCGGAATCATGTTTTGCGAAGACTCGTCTAATAACGTTCGTATACGGTGTTTTTGTAATGATAATGTGATGATTCGAATAGTACGAAGGATCGGCGGTTGAGCAAGCGTTGGGGATCTTCCCAAACATTTGAAAGGAAAGACCGACGTTTTTTCCGTCTCCGACAGGATATAAATATAGTGTCTCGGAGAAGCCACGAACAGAAATTTGAAACAGTAATTGTGAGACAGTAGTTTTGATATAGCAATTTTGAAACAGTGATTTCGAGTAGTAGTTTTGAAGCAATAATCGGAGCAGTTTTGGAGTTTGAATTCTAGTGAACTAATCTGTGTTCGCCTACTGAACATTTTAACTATCAACTGTCCATCGAGGATACACCAATTGTCAATCGAGTAACATACGAAATAAATTATTTTAAACCAACGATCTACTCTCAATCAACTTTAATCCTTTCCTGTGCTAGTATTCCCGCACATAGCGGGTTAGCCGAAAGTGGAGCTATTGCTGGTTGCATTAAACGCCAGCTGACGCTATCTTTTCGTTCGCCCGTTAAATAGAACGTAACAACCACGACCACCAGCATATCACCAAACTCTATTCCTCAATTTATCTGTCTCAGGTTTCTAGTTCCACCGTCTTATCATAAACGACCCTCCTCCGATGGGTCACCACAGTCTTCTTCTAGCGGTGTTACAAGATTCGATCCTAAGATCAGAACTCATTTGAATTCGAAACTCGAAACAAACACTACCACATCAACCGCCTAGCGAGAGCAACTCCCCAACACGTCCGCTCTCCATCGCGTCCCAAACCGTAATCTAATCCTTCAAAATCTAATAAAATTATTTTTTTTCTTTCGATTTCGTTCATGCAACGAAAGGTACACGTAAGAAATAACTGGTTAAATATAACAAATTTAGATAAAATATCCATTTTCATCGACTACTATATAGACGAACTAATAGCTAGTAATTAGATTTAACGATTTTCTATTGTTTTTCGTGCAGATTACGTACGAGTTCGTACGATAATGTGCAGATCTCGAAAAAGATTCAATTGACAGGACAGCTTATAAATTGATCTATAAATCATATCCTAATAATTTTGGCCGACGAAAGGTCCATCTCGTCGATAATATTTTTCATCAATGTACAATAATAGCAATTAGAAAATTTCAACTATTTTTATATAGCTCATTTTCTAGAAATATTTCGCATTACGGATATTGCAAGTAGTGTGAAAGACATCAGAGAAAGAGATTTTTTAATTACTTTAGGTATGAGTCTTTTAAGAAATTTGTAATGTGAAAAAATTAAATTGTTTCTAAAATTTAGAGCTAAATTTAACATTAGATACTCTTAAAACTCTCCATCAAAATAATACAGTTTTATTACCACTTTGCTATTCAAAATTTTTACGTATCTTATTTCCTAGTAAAATAATTTACGACTGAAGAATTGCAGATACGACTTGGAAGTTATAAGGTTCTATCTGATTGTAATTATCGTACGTCATATGACGAAGTAATTCATGCGGAAAAAGGTATTAGATTAAAACACATATTTACAAAATTGCCAAATTTATTTCGTTTTAAAAGAAATTTCCTTTCAAATCAAAAATATACTTCAAATTTTCGATTACTTATTCAACTGTGTTGTTGATGATTCCACTAAAATTTACTTATACACTTATCTATCTCATTATGTTGCAGAAGAATTGATTACATTTTGTTCATTCAATTGTATTTGATAATGAAAACAATAATAAATGATGCTAATTAGAAATCTGAATTTTTCAATCTCAAAATCAGAAACACATCTTATGCAAATTATAATACATTAGTATTTAATTTGCTTCTAGATGGTCTATTAAATGATTATGTGAAAACTATAAGTAATGATCAGTTAGAGAAACTAAATTTTCAATGAGTTTTCTTAATTTGACCTTCCTTAAAACATTAATTTTTATATATATTTAACTTACCTTTTTCAATTATGTTAAAAGAGTTTTATTAACTTATTTGTCTCAGTTTATTTATTCATGTTCATTTTTGTATTTTTACTGTCGTTATTTCTATACTTAAAGGTGGAATCACAA